>JARQTI010000132.1:0-73809 GCA_030142655.1 Trachelus tabidus
ATCGTTGAATCATTTTTTAAAGTTTTTAAAAAAAGTGCGGTGCTGGAGTCGGTAGCACCTCCAGTTTTGTAAAACTCGTATTTTAACGATGTTACGTAACAGAACTATTGTTAAAACCTATCAGGAACTATGGAACTCCTCGAGAACTATTGAAAAAGCCCATCGTTGAATCATTTTTTAAAGTTTTTAAAAAAAGTGCGGTGCTGGAGTCGGTAGCACCTCCAGTTTTGTAAAACTCGTATTTTTACGATGTTACGTAACAGAACTATTGTTAAAACCTATCAGGAACTATAGAACTCCTCGAGAACTATTGAAAATTTTAAAAATTAATTTTTTATTTTATCTGCTGGAAGTTGATCCGCTAACGTCACAGGCATCCTTAGCCCGACGTCATCGTCGTTCTTGGACGGTTCTTTCCGATTGTTGGGACCTGGTGCAGATGGTTCGGTTCCTCTACGTTCCTTTCTATCGACGGCTCTTATCAGTAGCGGGACTTCTTCCCGGTTTTCTTCTTATTTTGGAATATAGATGCTCTGTACGAGCTTCGTATTATTTCTATAATCCTATAGTTACCGATATACTGTGTCCAACCGGTCACGTGATCAATACTACTTATTTCGTCAATAAACTATCCAGTCTCCGATGGTAACCAGAAATCAATTATGCCTCCATGGCGTTTACTATAATATCAACCCCTACTAACCCTTGTGTACTGGACCCTATATATTATCCTCGTGCAATGTCTATACAGTTCTCCCACAATAATGGCACTCTATATATGTATATCCCAAATGACCCAGTTACAATGTATTAGATTACATTAAATCCTAATTCATCGATACAATAGAGTATTGTGTCTTGCATCAATCCAATATTATCCCCAACGATCACATTTTTTAAGATTCCCTATTCTTCCTCGAATTTACCTGCTTTATCGAAATTTCAATATTTTTATTTTACAGGCAGATGCGGTCATGGTTCACCCTGCGAACAGCTGTGCTACGAACTTCACGATGGGATGTACGAGTGCGATTGCAGGGACGGCTATATACTACACAAAAACGGCTACAGCTGCGCCGGTAAGTTTATCTTCATTTTGACCTAACCTCGCTCCGCACTGTATATACATATATGTATATTTACCTCGTACAGATATCTGCTCGTGCGTTAACGTATGCATCCCAAACAAGTAGTACAGGCACTTGATATACAAAACAAGAAACATTCGAGATCAGTAAACTCGTTACAATACGTTTCACCAGTTTACATAATCATCGTATGTTTCTTGGAAAAGCAGAAAACGAATTTCATATAATATATATATCCTATTTATCTTACATACCCTACACCATAATACAGTATATCGTGGCATATACCAAATCCTTAGCGAGTACCATGAATATATCATTATGCAGATAAACGCTTCTGTCTCTATACCAAGAAATATCCTACCTCGCTTTCGTATACTACGTACGCATTTACGAACGCACCCATGAACAATGAAACGGTATAAAGTTACGTGCACGCATGAAGGTCTGATACTTCATATTGTTTACAATGCTCGTACGAATACGCGATGGCATAAAGGGTAATTAATTAATGGTCCAGTAGCTCGTGTCGTCGGCTTGGAAACTTACCCTTATTTTTTAACTCCCACTTTAAACTCCTTTACGCGTCTTAGAACTTGACCACTGGCAACGTTTGTTGCACGTGAAAGAAAAATAATCGAGTCTTAAAATTGTAACTGGCCATCCTTTTTCACTGTGGTCTGCAGCAGCCCCCTTGACTCTATTATTAGCTCCAGGGGGTTGTAACTCCACGATCCCATTGTAGAATTACGTGCGTGCACTATAAGTAAAGGGCACGTATTAAGAGCATGTATCACTCTGGACACACTGGATACGTAAAACAGCCGCTTCCGTAAACGTTGAATTATCTTCTAAAGGTCCACCGAGACTACTGGGTCATGACTTTAGTGTCTGGTTACAGACGGCAGCTGCACTACTTCCACTGGCAGTGCTGTAGCACCTAACTGTACCTAACTCGTGCACTATAGCGAGAGAGGGTTCCTCGTACACCTAAGGTAGCGACAATCCTCCCTCATTAATGGCGTCGCTATGCTATTATCTCACCCTTCCTGTACACGCAGTTTACTGTTTTCTACCCTCTGTCACTCTTTCTTTCTCATTTTCTCACACCGACCAGACACTCGTTATTGGTTTGAGCATTATTCTTTTCTCTTCGACGCTAGCGTCTCGCGGAACGTACGTTTCTTGGGAATTTAATGTTCCGCGTCGACGAGACTCCTTTGGTCGTTGAGGGGCGATAATGCATCTAACTACGAGCCTTTTAGTCTCTCTCAGCGACACGGACTGTTCGTCGACGCTTCGGCACGCACGGTTTCGAGGAGCTGGCGCGTGCGTCGTAGCTCCGCTTTAATGTAGCTGAAACCGAGCCATTCTGGTGGGATAACGTTGTACGTGTTTTACATGCGTAGGGATGCTGAGCGGCTAGATACATGGTTGTACGCATATGCGAAGCGATTTTTTGACTTTTACACGCGTAAACGGACGCGTGGTAACGTATATACTTGAGGTACCTCGATCAGTCACCGAAATGATAAGGGGGGTGGATTTCGTATAAAGGGGTGGCACGAGCACGTAAACAAGTACGTTATTCTCGCAGGGCTGTGTATTATGCGTATTTAAAGATTTAAAGTGTTGTTCATGAAATAAAAAGGGCGGTTGGGAATGAAATCAGATCGGTGGATGCTGTGAATATTTTAGGTTTGATACTCTATTTTTCTTTTTTTTTTTTAAGGTTTTAAGATTCAACGTGCACTAATATTTTTACATTTCTGTATGGTTCTTATGTGCATAAATATATATATGTATATCTTTTATACGTGATAAAATCGCAAAGGGTTCATTTTACAATAGAGAATAAAAATGGTAATTTTCGAATTATTTACCATTAACGTTGATGTTTCATATGGTAATACTGAGAATATTATTTAGTATGGGCTCTTATGCAAAATTATATATATATATATATATATATATATTCATTTGGACTTATTCAAATTTTCTATTTTCATATTCACTCCGTAGGACTTAAGGCGCATCCTCATGTATGCATCGCTGTAAGTGCAGCAGAATGCCGTCTAGTTCGAATAGCTTTTTCTGATCATGTTCCGCTGCACTATAGTGCATCAAGTGATTATCATTCCTCTTAGTACACACGCGGATTCTTTGCGGGACGCTCGGACATTCATTCGCCGTTTTCGCCATTTTTGTGTCGTTTTCATCGCGTCCGATCGTATTTCTCTACCATCTTTCGATATCGATTATCGAATCCCTATTTCCACCATTTCAAATACGTCCGCATCTTTATATCGGCGATATAAATTCTATCGATATTTCGCGAGTACGAAAACATTTCACGTAGCACGTTATATGGCATTGACATACGTATATCTATATCTCTTCACGACCCTATCCACACGGTATACCTATATTCAGCATAAATATATTTTTCTAAGAATTTCGTTTTTCATCTTTCCTCAGCTTCGCCTTATACGTTTCTCTTTTTCCTATATGTACATACATATATTATATATATCTTTATGATTTTCTACCAAGATTACGCACTGTTACATAACGTTCACGGAGTTCGCAAAACACGTGTAAGGATCTTGGAATAAGCCTCGTGTGGATTTCACACGTTTCTATGTGCTCTGTCGTGTGTCACGAATATACATACAGTGTATATCTATATAGTATCTATAGGAAGGTGTATAAGTACTTGGCTAGGTAGATAGGTCAGGCTGTACTACATTCTGTATGTATACATATATATAGGTATACGTTCACGTATAGATACACGTGGGGCTGGCTCAATGTCCGCGCTTGACATATTACTCACGTGGATGATGACGGATCGTATCCTCTCGTGCAAGGGTCTACGGGATGGGGGTCCAGGGTCGGTTGTACTGGAACAAAAGAAACAAATGACAAGCAGCCGACTGTGTACGTTTTCAGAGGAATAAAAGAAATCGCGCGCGCGACTTGTTTTTTAAGAATATATATAAATATTGTATATATATATATAAAATCATGTAGTTCGTATAGTTTGAGGACCCAGGCGATTTTGGGGCATTCACAATAGCAATCTAATGTGTTTTTGTAAAAAAAAAAACTAAACCTTGGGACATCACAGCATTGAAATTCTAACCTAATCTAACCTGGCGAAACTTCTAAGCCCATCACAGACACTGGGTGTGTAACATTGGAAAAATATAAAACAGATTCGGTGTGACAGCCGCTTTATGGTCCTCAAAGTATGCGTTATGTTGAAATTAGATTGAGACCCGACCCCAAACTATACAATTGTCCTCAATGTGTACGTTGGATATCCAAATTGTCCCCAAACTATCCTTTAAACATGTATATATGTTGTAACGACGATTTTTCTTTAAACCTGCCGTTCATAAATAACTACACTCTATTCCACATATGCAATTGGTGCTAGATATAATAAAAATTATATTTAAAAAACTGTCTCCGAAAAATTAATCCCAGACACTGATACCTGAAAAATCCTAAAAGCTGGAGGAACTTCGCGAAAAGATACAACGAAAGAACATATGTACTAAAATTTCAAATAAGGTACAGAACCATAACCCGGCATGGTTTTATTCAACGAAACACGAAATATTGATGGAATAACAGTTCGTGAAGGAAATATAGAAGATTCATATAAAGTGGGATCGAATTATCCGGCGAAGATAAAATTACTAGAACCGTTACGTGAACTGATCACTGGACAAAATATTGTACAATATTTAGAAGAAGAAACGGGAGCGCCATGTTTTTTAATACGAAATACCAAAGCCTACATTTACAGGGTCTTGAACGATATACGAAGTATACTCTCTACTGAATTTACAAGTGCTGAAGAACTCACTATACCCTTGGACTGGAGAGACGATTCCGCGAGAGATGGACTGTAAAGATAACGCATAATTAAAATGTTAATAAATGATAAGAGGCAGGACAGCTTCTCCAGTTTATCACTGTCTAAGCAATTCTCGGTTCCAGAATTGATTCGAATGTCGTAAGGCGACGCGTGAACGAACAACTCCAACTTCTGGTCTATTGCAGTTCGTGATAACTTGGTCAAAGCCAAAAGCGTCACTCGCCGTCTCTCTAATCTACTCTAGATATCCTCAGAAACACAGTTTCCCGGATACCAGGTGTCTCCTCGTGTGGTTACGATACGGCATATAAAAGTAAAAGACTCGACAACTCGGAAGTACGTTTACTCTTAGGTTCGGCCACACCGAGTGACGTTGGGATTTTCGAAAATCGGTAAATTTCTTTGCGAGAGACGCCCTGTAATATGTCCTTTAATTAAATCGGATTTGTGGCTTTGTGGCTTCGCCAAAGCACTCGCGATCTTCAATCGTAATGACGATCTCGATGAAGCAGGTTCGACTGTTCAAAAAAGAAAAATTCCAATAGATCTCATTTGGTCTGTAACGGACTTTGTGGCAGATGGATCCAGCCTGAACGCACCCTCGTTGAAAATTCCTGTTCCCGCTGAGGACAAGACGGGTCAAAATTCACCAGGTTACAATATGTATATGTATATGCATACGTCTAGATGGAAGAAACTTTGAGTGGAATTAATTGGGAATGAATTAACTGCGCCCAACTGCCTAGGATTCTTCGAAGTCCTTTCCGGGTGCTTGGAAAACTTCTGGGTCGATAGTAAAGAATAGTTCTCGAGGAGATCTTTTTGTCTTGCTTGATCTTTTGCTTTTTTCTTTCAAGCCCTTAACTTTCTTCCAATTTTCGAAATCTACCTGCCAAAGCTACCTAACCTACTTTTAGCTGGTTAGAGGGACGAATCAATGCTTAACCATGACTCTGGATGTTTTGCTGCCTTTTCACTGGGGTTGCATTAGGAATTTGTTTATTGGCTAACTCTTAGACGGCTTTGTCTTTCTGTATGTAAAAAATACATTGTTGATTCACGGGTATCAACTGAATTTCGGGCTTTGTTTTTTTTTACATCACCTTGTATAGTCGGGATAGTATTATTAGCGTGTGCCTCTGCTCTTTCCGGGGCGCGTTGTTGTTTGTTAACCGCGAATGCATTATCCGGTATTCTCTTCTGTGTTATCATCACGAGGACAGAGAGAGGGAGAGATAGATAGATAGAGAGAGAGAGAGAGAGAGAGAGAACGGGAGGGGTGGAGCCCGCGAAATTGTAGAGAAATCGTGAAATGCCAGTGATTACTTTCATCGCGTCTCTTGGAAAGCGTCGCGACGCCGTATAGAGCTACCAAGCAGGATTTCAGCGTTTTAAGCGTGCCGAGCGAAAAAGTTTTTTCTTATATGATTTTTCTACTTCCATTCTTCCGTGTTTTTTTTCTTGCTCGCTTCCTTTCTTTACATCCTCTATCCTTCTCTCTTGTTTTCGTGCTGCTGTTTTACTCACCGAAGGAAAATGCAAACTCAACTTCCACTTTAATCCCCTGTCCCTGGGTATTTTAGTTAAGACTCATTCTACTGTATTAAATACAGTATACACACACACACACACACACACACACACCATCAACCCTCTCTCTCTCTCACTCTATCCAACCCGGGTAACACTCCATTAACCTGTCGAGTCAATACCAAAGCAATATAATCGTATTTATATTCTTTATCACTTTTATCCATGATAACCGAATTACCTCTTCGACTTATTGAATTTAATCGTTTATTTGCCACGAATATTGCCGGCAAAGTGTATTATAAAGTACGAAGCGCCGAAGTTGCCATTTATAGATAAGTACATGTAAGCTTTAAGAGATTTAAATTTTATTTCTATATCCGCCAGCCATACCTTCCCTCCATTCGGTGCCCTTTCAGTATTTCACGTAGGAAACTTTTGCCCTTTTGTCCCTATAATCGGATCGATGAGAAAACTCCTTGCAAAGAAGTCGAACTTCCGATTAATCCCATCTAAGGGATGAGCGGGCATATCTCTGCCATAGCTAACTATTTCGGGACGTCGAAAAACAGGATTTCAAGAAGAAGAGGTTATTGGATGAGAAGAAAAACGATAAAGTATAACGAGCTAAAGTAGCTAGGGACTTTTGTCTGGAATATCCCTAGAAAAATACTCATTCCATCTTCCTGGGGTTCTCACGCTGGTTAACCTATACTTATGTATGACAGAGGGTAGTTTGCCCTTGGCAGTGACCCCTAATATCTCCTAACCTATACTCTCGCGATAGAAGCAACCACCAGCAGTTATCGACAGTTCAGGTATTAATAAGTAAAGTTTCATCAGAGAGGCTGAACTCTTGGAAAACCATATAACCCTGCTCAGCTACGGGAACCGAGGTTAATCCAACTTTTGGTAATATTCCCATTAAGTCACCGGGATACGAAGCCCCTTTTGATTAGGGCTTCATAATCGCACTTTGTACTTCGTCTGATATCCACTTTCTGTATTACGCCTTTTGGTGACCAGTATTGGTGAGTGAGTACCGCATTGTGGTTCCTAGATGGCGCAAGTTGTTACGACGCAAAGTATCTAGACACCTTGCCAAGGTTCTTTCCGATTATTGTTGGTTAAAACTTCGAATTGCGCTCACGTAGCTGTGTATAACTTTATGTATATATATATTATTCCAGCTGAGAATTTCACGTATCTATTTCACACCTAACAACGAACAGCTAATTATGCATCGTTAAAGCTTGGCAGTACAATCATGCTCAGCAATGTAGGAATGCGGAAATATGTAGATATCGGCTCGAGAACGCGGGAACTTTGGTGCAATGTAATTCGACGAATACATGAGACGGAAGCACGCGTAATACTGGAGATTCTATTAAGCTTCGTACACACGGAGGATAGAAAAAATATATTCGTCGATCAATAGCCCAGACAACACATAATGTCCGAAAGTCGTATTTAAGGTGTATAATGGCATAAAAGTTGTCTTCAAGACATTTTAAAGACGTCTGTATAAAATGTATAAATTTATTCTTTATCTTTATTCTTTATAGGAAAATATCATGTTACTCGTTGCTTACGTCATTTTTTCAATCTTAAACGTTATGCACTTTACATTCTTCTTCCTTTCCTTCTTTCACGTTGTATCTGCCTTTTATTTTTCCTCGTTCATCGATCTGTCTCGAATACTTAAGGAATTCATAGACGCAATTTTCGTTCAGTCGGATTCGACCGATCACGAAATGTCCCTAGTCAATCTTATTAAGAGGACTAGTAACTTAATATTTTTCAGAAGGTTACGTGTACATTTTCTATATGAATTCTTTTTCAAACCTACATTTTCGATACTTGTAACATTACCACGCGAATGTGAGTTGCCAGCACTGTAAGGTAACGTGTAACTACAGTACTTTTGTAGAATTTATACACACACGCGCACGTGCACACACAAGTAACGATAATTTGCTTTCCGATTTCGCAAAAATTCGAATCGTCGACTAACAAATGGATTTTTGAAAGCTCTCGCATTTACATACGTACTCATTTTATCGCGAAGACAGCGATTCGCTTTCGCGTCGCAGAATGAAAATTTGCCTTTACTTCCTGTTTTACCAAAATTTCCTATCGTGTGCTTGTCGAGTGTTCATGAGGCAGCGTACGTAGATAATTCAATGCGAATAGAAATACTGACAGATAGCGTATAACCCACCCCCTATTGAATTCGAGGATGCTCCTTCAGCTAGGAGAAAGGAAAACGATGGAGAAAGAAATGATAGGGGGAGTAGAGAAAGGATAGAAAATAGTCTTGTGGTATGGAGGACTAACGTAAAGAAAGAAAAAAAAAATAAGAAAAAAATCGTAGGGACAGAAACGATTTATTCTATATGATTGAAATCCATTAGCCGTGCTATTCAAAATGGAACGTTCCCAAAATATCGTTTTTCTTATCTCCATTTTTTCCCCTTCGCATTGGGATAACTTCTTATCATAACCATAACCTGTGTGTACTACTCGTCGTGTAACCTCCTTTTCCAACGGGATGAATTGCGCACTCGTAAATTCCATTCGATCTCCATCGGCGCCCGTGCTACAATCTACTTTGCGAAACGTACATCCACTAGTCTACATATGACTTTTCACACTAAAGCCCTGCACATATGTGTAAGCGCACGCTACCACGTATGCTGCTATCTCGCTGAATCGTGGCATCGTACTCGACTCGAGAATACCTTCATGAATTACTTGGCCTCCGAAGGAAAGTTTACGCGTCTTCGATAAATTGAAGCTCGAAGTTCCATTACGTGGAATGATAAAAGTTGCCGTGCTGTTTTATATCGATAGAATCTTTTTTAATGCCTTTCAACGCGCACGGTGCATTTCAACAATACAGCGCGACGTTATAATTTAATATTAAATAAATTATGCGAAACTTTAAAACAAATTATTTTTCTACACTTAATGGTTCATGAAATTTAATATGTCCTACTGTATTTGATTGTCATTCTTGTACGAGGTATATAGGTCACAGTATTTGTTTGGGTAAGGGCTAAATTATTTATTACTATAAAAAAATTATTTGTTAACTTAGTATACTATGGGACTTGCGTTTCACTCCTACGTTATGTCAAACTACATTATCCTTTGTAAACAATGCGTTTTTAATGACTATAATCCAGTAATGATAAAATCTTTAAGCCTGTACAGTCTCAACTTTTTGCATTCAATTAAGTGCGTTTTGATTTCGTCCTGAGACTCTTAAGGTTTACGCTTATGTCTCTTTCGCGAAGGAGACTTTAGCGTTAAATCAATAGCAAGGATACAATCTTTCAGGTATTAGAGATAGGACGGGTAACTATCTAAGAAAATTTATTATTTCCTTAGTACATATTTATTACTACTGGTAACTCACAGTAATCGAAATGTTATCGGTTCTTTGTATACGATCCCTTTCCGTCCTTTAAATGATCAAACTACTGTGTTATTGTCATAGACTATCGTTGCTACGGGATTGCTAGAGGGTAGCCGCTGCGATTCACATGGTTTCGAATTTACATCCGACAGGGAGGCGCGAATAAAATAATAGCGACTCACTGACTCTCATGACTGCAGCGTCAACGAGCCACCCGTTTAGCGATCCTGTAGCCGGATACGTGGTAGAACCGCTAAGGGTGTCTGTGAAGGAAACGAAGAAAATTTCCCGAAACATTAACGCGGTGTATTTAAATACGCAAAAAAAATGGAACCTCGAAGCCCGGAAGGTCGCAAGGGAATACGAGTACTTGTTTCCTGGTAGCAATTTTCGAGAAACTTCATTACGTCGGGTTGGAGCTCGACTTTTCCTGCAACAAGATTCTCTTCCTGTCTGCAACTGCACGTAGGCAGCTTTGCGTTGAGGTTGAAATTGATGCAAATTTACATTAAATTTCACCTTATATCTTAATGCGTTATTGAATTAACGCAGTGGTTTTGTATACCGGGTGACTCGAGCTTCTTAATCGTCGGAATTGCGTTTTCGGCTAGCAATGGAAAATCATAGATTTACGTACCATTCCTATAGCGATTCCAAGGGACTTGATGAACCCGTTGAACCTTCCGGTGGGTACGCACGAACTGTTCAACAGGATGAGGCAGGGAACACCTTTTATCCGCTCCCCGTCAACCTCAGCCTAAGTTTGCCTTTGAAGCAGGGTTGACCTCGTCAGGAAGTGATGAGTGAAACGTGAGTGTAAGTCATTAGGTCGAGATATTTTAACGAGGAATTTAGTGATTCGCCTAGACAAATGACGACACCCTCGTTCCACGTTTATAAATTGAACATTTATAACTGAAGTGCACTGGGCTAAGGTATTATAGCTTGGAATAGGAATTGTACCGTGATACCGTCTTTAAGTAATCCCCGAGCTAGCTCCTACTTGACAGGGGCGTGAAAGAGGAGATGAGAGAAAAACGTATAATCTGGAATATAGAAAAAGGGAAGGATCTAGAAAATTAATTAAAGCAAGATTTTTTAATCAAGATCGAAATCACTGAACTTGCCCGATTTATTGCATGCCTAAATGCTCCAGACAACGCATAAAACCTAAAGTCATCTTTGAGGAGATTAAAAGAGGTTTTATGCGTCGAAGCTGTTCTTTAGGCATCTTAAAGATGACTTTAGGATGTTTGTGTCGTCCGGGGCCATGTCACGGTGCATAAGTATACCTTCTATGTAGGTCGACGTACGATTTTATTCATGCTCAATTGATATTAGTACTTGATCCATGAGATATACAGATTTTTTTGAGGGGTTTCTCATATATCCAAAATATCTGGAATATACAATTCGCAATAATTAAATCTCTGTAAACTGTACGTTGTAATATCAGTTATGTAAAAGTTACGTAAACCAGAAAATCTTATTTACCGAGCATACATGTTTGCGTACTTTCATATCGTTAGTGTATCTTCTGACTGGGGTAACTAGAATTCTGAAACATTTGTGTCGCAGCGTTGCAACGCCTGGCCGATGCAATGTTGCAAATCGACCCGGATTTGCATAGAGAACAAGGACGTTGCAGATGTTTGGTCCTCTTCCTGCATGAATAGGATAGATACGTATTATTTAGATATCCCATGGCAACGAAGTCTAACCAAGCCGTTTAATTACTGAAATTCAGGGAAACAAACAATTAGCAAGAAAAAAATTGTTTACCCTTTCACTGTTCGAGATATGGTCTGTTTGAAAAAGGTTTCAATCTTGATTAAATTGTAAAATGTAAATTTTTCTTGCTAATTCGCGCTTTGCCAAGAAAAAGAATTTATATGGACCATTCACGAAACTTGGAGAATCCATGATAATTTATACCCACGGAGGATCGAAGGACGATGTGTATAAATCGGCTGAATATTTTCGCACAAGATATACAATTTATAGGCATATCGTCGTGCCTATAATTGTGTGGTCATGAAATCTTAAAAAAAATATCCGTCAAAAAATACTCCCGACTCTATAAGGGTTAGCGATATTTCTGCTTTTTATTAGCACACTTTTATACAGATCTGTAAATCTCTTCACTGCAAGCTCCATCCGTTCGAATACCTTCGATTTATTATTTTAATCAGCGCCTGCTTCACGTTATTGAGGAATAGCCATGTTCTGTTTCGCTGGTTCGTATTATCCGCTTTTCCTTTTTCTCTTATTGCGTTCCTCCTGCTATTAGCGATGCTGCTGGCTTCGTGTCTCTATTGTTAAATGCATTTGTGTTCTGGTTGGACAATGCGTATTGGTTCGTGATAGACGTTACTATGAGCCAGCTTTACTCGAAATAACGAACGGACGTCGTTTGTCTAGGAAGTTTAATGCGACCGTGACAAATCGTCGTTAGAAATATTGAGAGGGAACAAATTAATGAACGTTGTAACGTACACACCTATTACGTCACCTGACACCGACGTAATATTTTATTGTAAAATATCTTCTCGATAAGGTTGACAGATGAACTATGACCCGGTTAATTAATTCAAGAAATTTCTGTCCCTTTGGTCCCTCTGACTATGCAAAAGTGTATTGTTAATTAACAATCTTTACGCGCGATTGGTAAATTTTTTTATCGAATTGCAATTGGAACAATGAATATTTTTTGTACGTGTTAAAATAATTTTTTTACGCGTTCTATAATTTATTTTTATTATTTTCTCTTACCTGAGATCGCTGCCAAGAGTAATGGACCTGATCTGAAAAGATACGTGACTTCTTGGAACGGATCTGTATCGTGGTCTCTTTTTGATCCGGGATCTTCCTGTGGGATTTTATAGGGGTGAAGGGGGGGGGGGGCCCTCTAAATTTCGGGAATACGTATGAACCAGGCAGGACATCCCGACAGATCAAGGACACTCGAGGCTTTCGAATAAATTTAACTCCGGATCCTTGTCCTGGGGCTTTCGCCTTTTTTCTCTTAGATGGGTTAGACCAGGGACAGAGTTCAGGATTCACTCCTCGTTTTAGTGAACCCTTTTATAGGGTCGTCTAATGTCCCTTTAAACCTTGCGGTCTCCACGGCCTCGACGCTTTTTCTATGTACTCATATTGCACCACGTATAGTGTGACGCTATATGCTTGGGCTATTCTTATGGGGGATCGATCTATCCGGAAATTTCAAGCCGCGTTATACGTACCATGTATCATGTGTGTTGACGGAGAAAATATTGCAGAATTACCGAAAGATTCTGGCAGTCAGTAGTGAGTTACAACAATACAAGAGTATTAAATGTTTTTTTAACAATGGACGGAGAATAATAATTTATTACTGGCATACCCACGTTATACGAATATATTTGCTTAAATATATCATAACGTGGAAAACGGCAGTTTTAACTTTGTTGGCATTGACGCGAACAAAGGAAATAAATTGGAGGTTCAAATTATTATTTTTTTTCCGGAAGAACGTTGGAAGAACCGTAGCGAAAATATTCGGTTGACCCTAGAATGATACCGGTTGCCTACCTATTGTTACAAGAATGATGTCCAGTTGCGCACAGATCCAATTGGAGACAAAAACGAATTTTTTCCTCCCGAGCGATCTTCCTCTGGTTATTTGAAAATATTATAAGCTGTCTATCTAACGGAGACATTTCGCACATTTAATATTCTGTTCAGTCGGACGTATGCTAATCCACTGATCAACCCAGTCCCTGAGATCAGGACGTTTCATCCTAACCTTACCTAACCAAACCTGGCTTGGACCAATGTAAAATCAAATATACTGTAGTAAAATATCATTCGCACCTAATTTCTTTCCATCTGACAGAATTCGCAGAAAAAGTCTTTTGCATCCAATTGGGTCTCCGTGCAACTGCCCGCCCTCTTTTGTTACAATTCGTATTGTGTGGGGTCCGACGTGTGCGAAAACGTTCATTTACGTGTAACGTACTGTCCAGTTCTTTTATATTCGTGACATTACTCAACGACAGAAACAAAGGAATTTTTTGTTCTTTTCAAAAGCGGTCCTCGTGCATCTCTGAGTGAGCCTTTACGGTGCCGTTGATACCGTTGAGCAGGGCCCTTCCGGCTGACGATTTCCGGAAAGATTGAAATTTTGCAAGGATACAAGGGAATTCACGAGATCAGCCTGTGACGCCGAGAGACGCTGGGGACATTTGGCTAAGTTCAGCGTTGTAACGGCACTCCGACGACAACTTCGCAGGGTACTTACTATACGTTACCTCATTTTATGGCGAACGGCAATATGGGCAATTTGCTGAAACAGGAGGGATGGCAGTATGGACGTTTCGCAAAGGATATTAGGTGTGGGGGGGTGGGTGGTAATCTCACCACTTAAAATTTAATAACCTTGTCAGAGTATAGCTTTGTGCTCAGCTGAAATAGAATAATTCCAGCTAGACGCGGTTGGGCGCAACTCATCCTCAATCCTTTGCTTTGTCTTCGGACAAGAGAGGTCTCTCGTCGACGACGCTCCTGACGTAGATTAATTGGTCCTAAAGTCACTTTAAATTGAATTAGGTATACCAACCGACTTAGGGTCACGTGTCTTACGCGTATCTGGTAGGTCTCTAGGGCTTTCATTTTTTTGTCTTTTCTTTTTTTCTTCATTTTTTTTTCTCTTCCCTCGGCTCTGCTATTCTTTTCTGTTACTTTTTTGTTTCTGCACAACTCAAGTAGTACTACGTAACCTCGACCTTTTACTCACACCTACGCCGCAATCTTTCTGAAGCTAGAAATGGAACGCCCCTTGCCCTACTAGCAAGTACAATACGTCGTTTGAACGTAGCGCAAGAGACCTTGAGCTTGTTTTTTTAGCTTCCAAGAACTAAATCCTACGTTCCTATTCCGACACTGATTTAATGCGTAGCTTTTTTACTCGTTACCCCAAAAAGACTGTCGGAGACGCTACTCTGCTTTGGCAGGTGGTAAACCTACTTGGGATATCGGACCAAGATTCTTTTTCATTTTTTGTTTTGTTATCTAACAAGGAGATACGATTCTGCCAGGGTTAGATTAACGTACGAATGATGAAATTTAAGATTTTATTCTAGCGGTGCCAGTGATTTATGTGAAAGTTCTAATAGGGACTTGAAGGCATCGAAGAATGAAATCGATATCGATACCTTTACGTCCTTGTGAGATACAAGGAACTTGAGGATTTGGAACGTACGAAATTGCCGAAGCGGAAATACTCTCTCATCACCCAGCTCCATTATTATTCACTGGAATGTGCACATGGTATATCTATATTTATACGTTAGACCGTAATGCTTCATTCAGCAATTCTCATTTCTTTGATGTCTATTCGGTATTAATTACTCTGTATTTTATCGTGCGTAACGAGCACGTTCCTAGCGAATCTCATGCTTAAACATCGCTAATTGAATAATGCTCTTTGGCTAAATGCGAGGATAACGTTGCGTTATCAAAGAACCCTTATCAATAATTTTCTCTTTCCGTCGGTATCATGAATTACATAAGATCGTTGCACGGAAGAGATGGCGACGAGGCAAGAGAAAAATAAAATAAAACTATTTAAATTTTGAAAAAAATTTTCTATTTTTCAGAGCTGAACTCTACTTCGCCGTCGACCAGCGAACTCAGTGAACTCATGAACGATATCGAGAACGACGAACTCAATTCCGATCCCGAGGACGAGGATTCTGTGGAGGATATCCTCTACATGAGGGGAGCGTCCTTTACGATACACCTGGAATCACCACGGAACGATACTAATACCAGTAGCACCGATAGAGACGATGCTAATGAGATACTGGACCAAGAAAAGAACCTGGCCACGCCCCAAGTAAGTATTATCAATTTTATTCCTTGGCAATGCATTATCGCAATTTAATAATAACAGGACGCCATTAAGCTTCTGGCTGAGATCAATAGAAATTTCTACCGATGCCGAATTCTTGACATGGAGTAACCAATGACCCTATTCCCATCCAATAATCCATCTTTGACTCGACAAGGTCGATACCTGTGGTTGATACCCACGTTCGGGACGACTCTTATCAGTATGGGAACTTCCTGCCGGTACCCCTGGAGAATTAGTAGCCGCGATAAAGAACTTTACCTAAGAGATCTATGAGCTATCTGAAATCCTGGTGGCGTTCTTACCTAAGCCAATGGATATCCAATATCCCAGGTTCATTCTCAGACCCAGGGTGGTTCTGATTAAAACTTCTAATTTACGTCCATTATCGTAACATGCTATTGGATCTAGATTTAGGATATTTGGTAATAAACTTTCTTCAAGTATTTTTTATCCCAACACATGCATCCCTCTGCATTTTTATCCTATGCATATCCGTCAGAATAGCTTGGCTACGACGATGCGCTTCACGTGAAAATTTGTTCTCTTCCAGGGACCAAATCTAGAACAAAAATTACCATCCACCACGGAAAACGTTCTCAGCACCGAACCTGCCTGCTCCTTGGACTGCGGCTCTGGTGGCAATTGCTATATCGAACGATACCGTAGCGACGATGAGGAGGATCTTGAAGGCAACGGCGTCACCGCGAGACAGGTACAAGGGTCTTTCAGGCAGAGGTGTCAATGTCCGCTCGGCAGGGGTGGCGATCGATGTCAGCTGGGTGAGTGATTTCACTATATATTGGCAGTACTGTATCCATAAGCATATCGGGTCAACGCTATATCGTACAGTACGTTGGTAAGCCTGTACCTGCCGTTATTCGTGAAATGTGAAAATTCATCACGAAGCGAAATACCTAGACGGCATTGTAGCGGCGGATCTTATCTAGGGACCTTTGTGATAATCATCGCCAGACTGGTAGGCGTGCTCGTTAAGTCCTGACGCTAATCGCGTTATACGAGAACACCGGTGAATTTACGAATTCCAACAGCTGCCGCGGGGACGCTCGATATTCGCGACGTCGCGACGGCTATAAGAATGCTTATCGACGTCGTCATACCGGAAAGGAGGCATGATAATTCATTGAAATTATTTTTCTCGGCATTTCTCATATACTCGAATTATCTGATAACATATTTTTCTGTTTCTTTTTTGTTTTATCAATCCCTATCTTTTCAGCTTCGTATACACGTTATCTTTCGTGATTTCAACTTATTCACTGGAACGGATGGCTATACCGATAAGCGCTGGAATTACCAATTTATTTGAAAAGCATTTATTCCTTAGTCCTTTCGCCCCCTTTATTTAGTTACTTTCTGTATCTATGTCGGTACTATTTTATAGCTACTAGGTCAGGGTGGTTTAAGCCTGATGCATAGTAGGATAAAGCCGAGAACCACGTTGACGACAGCCCCTTCCATCCAGTCACTCGGGATTAAGCCTGACTCCCTCCCGCAGCACGTGTCCTTCTCTTTTCTGTTTTGCAGCTAACTTTATCCTCCATCCTCCTCTTTTCTAGCTTCCACGTCAAATCCATTGCCGAAACATCCCCTTTTGCTTTATGTCTGGCATTAATTACACGAACCATCCGGCAGACACTATACCCGTTTATATTCTGCCTTGGCTTTATTAAATCTCCTGCGCAACGGCTTCTACCCTGGCGCCCCATTCTCACGGCACTGGATCCCTTCTCTCGTTGCTTACCGGCACATCAACTCAATTTGCTTTTGTTGATTTTACTGATGGAATTAATGAATTTGATGAGAATTATCTCGGTCTGCCAATCCGAGACGAACGGAAGCGAAAAGACCCAATGGGATTTCCATACCACCTCAATAAATAAGAAAAACGATGTAACCTTGGTAGGAAGGGGATGGATAAGGTTTTCTTTTTATTCGAAAAGAAGCATAAATGCGTATATCGTTGGACCCTTTAAAATTTCGAAATGGCAAATATATGGGCCTTCATTCGTATTATATCGTTACTTCACGCTGGGTTTGACCCATGTAAAGGGTCAAGGGTCACCCGCATCGATTATATGCGTTGGGATATGATGATACGTGCTTTTTCCCAGTCAGCAATAGCTTTGTCGGTCTATATACATATATATATGTTAAACGGATTTAAATGAAATTTAAAAAAAATAATGTAATCAAGTAATGCTGCGCGTTTCTTTAAATATATTTATATTGTATTTTTATCAACATATTTACTCTTGTACCCAAGCAGACACCCGCGTTTACGTGAGCATTCGGAATCTTAAAGGCAAACGTGATTCTACAGTTAAAGGAGAAAAATTCCTGTTTTACGGGATATAACCCGCTGGAGATATATGTTGAGCACTTCCTTGAAAAGCTAGCCCATGTATACGATAATATATACGTAAAAGTTGGCCGACGGGATTGCAGCTACCATGATTCCAAATTATTCGCAAAACTTTTGCACGAACTTGTACATATGTATGTACGAAGGTACATACTTATTCAAGTATACACGTGGGTACTGTTTAAATTGTGAAACATGCCTGTTGTAATTGGCCTACCTTTTTAACTTCTATGACGTCATATATCTATCATCGATTATTTATCGTGTGTTACCATTATAATAGATCATGCAAAATGATCTAGCAGCGATCCATCTCGTATACGAAAGCGTTTATCTGGGCATCTTTTCTGACCTGATTTGTTTTATACATGTAAGATAGGTATGTAGGGATATCTCTTTTATGATACTCGGAACAGGTGTGTTCACCGTGCAGTATAGCGAAACTTTGAAATTACTTAGTTCGGGGACAAAATATTTTCAATGAGGAATGGATTACGACGTAATTTAATTCTAAGAAGAAGATTCGCCGACGTTCGTAAAACTGAGTTAATCGCAGGCAGTATAGAATCCCTTTTATACTCGTGAGGCTTACAATGGCCTTGATCGTTCTGGCCCGACTTGTTTGGCGTTATTCAAACTATCGTAACTTCGTCTCTCGTCTTCTCTTTCCTGCAAAAGTTAGTTTTTAGATCTAGATAGTAGTAGCTACTGGTATAGGAATTGTAAGAAGTAATAACGTCAGTATGAATAGAAATAACACTATTAGTAATGTTTAGTAATGCATATTGTATGTATACATATACAGTTTCATTGTACTGATTTTACAATTTCAATAGTTCCAGTAATTGCCACAACGGCAGCACCTGTACGGTTTCACGACTCTCTAAGAAATTTGCATGTAAATTTTAAAAAATTCGATACTCCATTTTGAAAGTCAGGCGAGTCTTGACGTAACATTGTTTAGTATATTATATATAATATCCTTAAAAGTGTAGTATCGAGATAGGCCATTCAAGATGACTGACTACTACGTTTACTTAGAAATTTTTTTTATTTGCTCGAGTACGAACTCAAAAAAATCCGATAATTTCGCGGAAAAGTCCTTGTATTCCAGAAACTTCCCAACGATTCCAATGGCAATCCTATGATAGAAATCAGTAAACCCGATAACAACT
The DNA here is from genome assembly GCA_030142655.1 of Trachelus tabidus. NCBI lineage: Eukaryota > Metazoa > Arthropoda > Insecta > Hymenoptera > Cephidae > Trachelus > Trachelus tabidus. Next base: position 19,383 of record JARQTI010000132.1, read on the forward strand.
TTGGGGTCTGTCACGGTATTACACAATTCGCTTATACGTACTATCGGCTGAATTTGATCGAGAGTCTTCGACTTGTCATTGGAACTAGACGGTTACACTCGTGTTACAGAAACTTCTAACAAGTCTACCAACCCAAACCCATTCGTATTTGTAGAGTGGCCGATCGAACATTCAAATTGAAGACTATACGCGAAGCTCTTCAAGCACGTAGCTCCGAAAGTCTTATGACGAAGTTAACGCGACTTCCGCATCTTAACCGCAGCACGTGGCGCTAGCGTCGCTCCTCGGAACAGAAACCTCTTGCAAATGGACGTCAAAGCGATAGAAATCAAATTGAACTTCGATTGTATCTACTTCGTGACTAAAAATTATTACCGTACCTGCTTAACAGTCTTTTAAGGCATCGGATGTCAGGTTAGATCACCCAACCTTTCTCTAATATATCTCCCAAGTAATCCCTGCTAGATATACATATAGTTCAGGAAGGTTGATCGTCAACGAATTTTTTGCTCCGCTGGAGCGATCCACTCAATTCTGTATATCGTTGCACTCTATTGGTATATACTATAAGACGACAACAATGGCCTAACCTTCTATAGTCTCCTATACCATCACCTTCTTCCAAGTCTCCCCAGTCATATCTTCCGCTACCCTACTATATTTTTCGTGCCTCCCAGGCACGGCGTCTCTGCCGTCGTGGCGCTCGCTTTAATATACGGCAACGATTTTCGCCGTTATCGACGCTCATCGGCGCTCGTTATATTTCACCGTGGATGCGATCTTATCCACGAAAAGAGGGAGGCTATATAATTACGTGAAGCGTCGTGCCTAAAAGTGTTCTTGCTTGGTTCTTATATACGTATAGTTGAGAGCTTCCAAGGCGATAACTTTAATGTGAAATTTCTTTGATGTCTTCCTGTATCAAAAAGTTTTACGAAATTTCCGCATTTTTGAGATTTCGTATTTCGTATATAAAATTTTGCCAGTGCATAGAGATATCGAATACGTTTTATAGTCGGTTCATGAGTTCAATGTGTTTTTGTTTTGGCATATGTAGAAGAAAGTCTATAACAGTTCCGTACGTGGCTTTGCATACGATTTTTATTACAATGTATGGACGTGCATGGTTTTATAGTGAATTATTTTTTTTAATTTATTTAACCTGTATTTCAATAAATTTATGAAAAGCCACGTGTATTTGCCCGAGGCATTACAGCTTGTAGAATATATTTTTTGGAAGGTTCGATCACGAGATAACAATGATTTCTTTTCGATGCTATGAATATATGTAAATCCTTATATCTTCGAATATTGTATATACATCCGTAAGGATGCATTGGGTCTTCGACTCTGTCCATTCGATTGAATATACCGCATTCGAATGTTCTCGCATAATTCCCTTACGTTCTCATGAGACTTTTCGTTCCCATTCAAAATTGGGTACACGTGTACTTAACGATTGAGACGATGTCCTCGAAGTTTTTTCGTTTATTCGAGTCTAGAACAAAGGGAACAATCGCTCATTGTCGTTGCCGCGGGGCCAATCAATTTTGCATTGGACGTCGCCACGTTGTACCGCTTCGCCCGCTGGAGGCTTCGAGTATTTCAAAAGGGACGTGTGTTTGAATCTTTTTCATTTTTTAAAATGTTTTCTCCTTCCGCTTTTCGTCCAGGCTCACAATCGACAAAACTGACATGACGTGAGCTCGGACGGATAGATCAGCACGTTGTTGCCTCAGCAAGGAGAAAAATGATTGACTCAATGGAGACAACGTATTTCCGCCCATGATAATTTGAAGCTCTGGACCAGAAAACCACTTCTTGAAATTACCAATCGTTGATTTCGATTCAATCTGTCAGGATCCCATTTGATATGCAAAGGAGGAACGGAAATGAGGTGGTTGAAAAATTATTTCGAAATCGTTCACTGCTCTGAACTAATCTTCCATCGATTCCATTTTGGACTTGCAATTTCCTACATTGTCACTTCCGTATATAAATCCTACGCACACCCTACCGATATCCAACCATTCTCAAACTGATTCCACCCAATAGAACCATAGACCTACCCCCTCTAAACTCTCTAATGGCCAAACGGCTACCTCCGTAGAGAACCAACCCCGCCGCAGTCGCTGAACTTTACGTTCGTTTGCCTTCCGGTCGATATTCCCTTCCCACCGAGTCCTCCAGCAAGCGACCAACGTCACCGAGGCACCTCTTTGCGAATCAACTATGTCGCAACTGCTATCATATTTATCATTGGCTCGCCTATTTTTGTCTAATTGAAGCTGGACAGTGATCGATCGCACCCGTATCCCCACGTACTATTTCGCTCGGATTAATCGCACTATATTTCGTGGGCATAAAACAAGTTCATGGGTCGTTTTAAGTTATCCTGAACAAAAATATCCCACGCACATTATCAAACAAATATTCGCTATCGCGAATGCCTAAAAACTTTTAAATATTCTGTCGTTACACGTACGAGCACAAAATAGCGGCCACGATAAAGGCATACCAGACCTTAGGTTATGCAACCAAAAATGGAGAATTCTCCAAGCAAATAATACGCTTATACCCATTAAGCATGGATATAGAGTTCTTCGTTTGAGAACGTCGACTATGGCATTGCTGGCCACTGGCCAAAGTGACGGCCAGCACGCTAGATTAAGCAGATTAACCGCACATTGCTTGGCCGAGGCTACGGCCAAACCAGGAACAGTAGGAATCCAAAGTTGTTAGAGACGCTCAACGTGTGTTTGCCGATAAATCGTTCGACGCGCCACCTCTAATTGGCCGTGCGGATTTGTCGCTAACCAAGGGACGCTTCCTCGCTGGGAGGCCATCATCGTTACAGCCTTAATGAAATAAAGTTTTTCGCATTCGTATTGACCGTTGTTCAGAATCTGAAAAAAAAAAACGTTACCCAGGTAGACAATCCAATAGTAAGCCCTATGAATTTTTATATCAGACTTTCGCTTTTCCTATTTCTTACGTGCTCTATAAGTCTCGGTTCTTTATTTTCGACCTGGAAAAAAGCTCCAAATTGACGTGAAAAAGTTACTCTCCTTTTTGCGCTTCTCTTTGTATTTTTTTCTATACTGCTGGTTGTCCCAGCTTGTCTCGTTCCTTCGTTTCATACATAGCCTCCGTCATTCAGTCACAATGTTGGCCATCTAGGCGTATCTTCGTAAGTAGCTTTCTTTTCAGAGCGAATTAGCTCGAAACATTACGGAAACGTAGGAATCGACTGATGTAGAAAAGAGGTTCCTAAAAATCCTCCTAACCTAAGTAAACACGACTTCAAGGTCGCCTCAAGATCTCTAGGCGGCGCTGTCCCGATTTATGCCGTCTGTAAGAACCTCATTGAAGACCCCAGATATTCGATGACACTCTAATCCAATCTTCTTCCATTTGGTTGTACTTCTTATTACTTTCTTTTTGGTATAAGCTATAGAGAAATTAATTGCGCTTTGAATCTGCCGTAGTACCGTCGATAATTATCCTAGGTCTGTCTACGTAGAGGTTAGGTACTGTACCTTGGCTAGAACTCGTACGCTACAAGGGCTGTGTGACTCTTGAAGTTAAATGGGAGTCTGTGACGCAAGGGTGGGAAAGTGTACGCATACATAGACAACAGAGATGTATGGATGTAAAACTCTACTCACCTACGTCACACTCGCCCTTTTCTCATAGTTGTGCAACCCACGCGGCATTGTTCCTCGCAAAGCCCAGACGGCTTCGGTCGGCCATTGTTACCTTTCGCTGAGCTTCGCAGTGTGTTGCCACTTTATGTTACGTCGCGATGCCACCCTCAGTCATCTTTATTCTCAGAATTCTCCCGTGGAACGACGCTACCGACTAATTTTCCACGCTCTTATTGTCTTCTCAGAATGACTCTCCATTACAATAGGCTCCGCGCGCAACGCCACCGCTTCCATTCCAGAAACGGAACGTCAGTTTCGTTTCTCGAGACACCAGAAGACTTTCAACGGATCCTCTTTTTTCTTTATCATTCGACTTTACCACTTCTTAATGCCGCGACTTCGCTGGCCTCCTATCTGGAAACGGGCGTGTGCCTAACAAGCGGCAAACTTTCACGGCAACATAAACTTTCCTTGGTCGGGAACGTGGGTTCCTGGAAGATCGATGTCGTTCGTATGAACTCGCCTTTAGTGCATACCTACCTACCATACCAGTGCTATCTGCTGCTTCTATTAAACCGTATACGTAGGTACCATCCAACACAGGCTGGTATCTACCCAGTGTTTAGTCAAATATTTCAATCTGGAAAAAATACCTCCATTTTTTACCCTTTGTTATACTCCATTTTTTTACATAAAATATAGGAGAGTCAGAGTAATATTTTTTTTAATTATGCCCACGTGAATATCCCATGTGAAAATTTCATTATGGAAATGGGGTGGTCCATCGAAGTTCTAGATAGACCTGTACTGGCCCAGTCGGGTCACCCTGGACTTTTGGAAGAAAATTTCTACAATATCTAGCTACCTCGCGCTGCGAACTCATGCAATTTTATTGTTAACGACTTATAACGTGAATACGAAAATTAAAGTTTCCTAACTTTATGCCGAATCAGAAAGTCAATTCTCTTTCTACGTGAGATTTAATCCTTTTTTCGTTGGTTACGTTTCGAATTTCTGATTTGCTGAACGAAATGCGAGACACTTTTTATAATGGAACCGTCACGTTGTCGTTATAAACGAGTAGAAGAGGTTTATATGCGGACGGCTTTACGAGTCGATGCATCTACGGTTTTAAAGTGCGAACAAATAATACCGTTCTCTCTCTCTCTCTCTCTCTCTCTCTCTCTCTCTCTCTCTCTCTCTCTGAGCTTTTTTCCACTAGCTTTTCACAGGATCCCTTAATCAGAACTAAAGCCCCGCTTATATCGGCACGTTGGCCAGGAGTCGCAAATCCCAAGTCTGACAGTTTTTCCGAGTCCTCTATAGAATTTTCTCAGACCGTTCTACGCCAATTTATGATTTACCCGGAAGTTAGTACGCCACTGGAAATTCAATTGGGCTTTGTGCTTTGAGCGGTAAAATTTCACGACCTGATATGCCTTTGTTCCATAAACTTGAGCTTTTTTCTAGAAGAATATTTCACGAAGGATTTTACTTATTTACCAGTGGCTGTGTTAGCTTGAAAGAACCTGGAATCGGTAATCGTTGCTGCTCAAGTACTCTTGTAAATTTGTATGTTGTTTCTCTTTACATTTCTTTCTAATCGCTTACTCTAATTTGCATTTTTGGAGTTTCACTTATACCGTACTATATTTCACATATTAATTTACCACAGGAGAATCGATCGCTCAGCCGCAAAATATAAAAGATACTGCCAATAGATACGTGCCACGACACTCGTGCCACTGGACGAGTACCTTTTAAAGAGTCGATATATAATACCCAATATAATCGATATTCGATTTTATCTGTGGTGTGTAAATTTTCGTTTAAAAAAATATTCGTATTCCCGGCAAGGAGTGAGTTTGTATCACGCAATGTTTATTTAATTTCGGTATTTCGCGCAGAGTACAAATTCGTATAAAATTCCTGCACAAATTATTTAACTAAACTCCATTTTCAGTTTGACCATCTATCCTATGATAGGCACGTCCATCACCGAGTATTCCCATGCATGTACTTGCCTCTGGACAAAAGTGGAACTTTATTGCAGTATACTATATCTGTATAATTCTCTCATTCAATTACATCCTCATTGGTCCACCCCTAGAACAATAATAGAAGAATATCCCCATGGGTCGATGCTTAGCTGCGTTATTCGAAAAGATCATCTAAATAGAAATTCCGGCTGGAATACCTGACGGAGCAGTTACCGGAAACCGGAAAAGAATGAAGCCGGAAAATAGGCCAACGAGTGAAAAGCGACCGACCAATGGAATTTTCTCGTCAATTCTTCTCGCCTAAGGATAAGTAGAAAAATACCTCGCCCCCAAAGCAATACCAATCGCAGCCAGAATCTATGTATATGGATACTACTTTGGAAAGTTCAATAAAAAACAAAAAAAAAGAAAAAGCTGCACAGGTAGCTTTTTGTAAAAGAGAAAAAAACAGAACGTTATTGGAAATACCCCGTAGGATTGGAACTGGGTGTTCATGTATATGCAGGACGTGAACAGGCTGCACCCCTTCCGGAAGACGTACAACCTCACTGCCCTAAAGTACCGAGCTGCGTTACCGTCTACCCTCCGAGTAAGGGTGCTGGCCCTTTTGGTAATGTATACCCTAAAAATTCCTAAAGGAACGGACCCTTTTGAAGTCGACCGATCATCACAAATACCTGATACCAACCTTCGAAATTCCGAAAGCACCGTGTGCATTGTACTACGCAACCCTTATTGGCAATAGAAAGAAAAAACATTCGTTAAAAAAAAGTTGGCCTGTTACGTTACTCGCCTCTATCGATCTCTCTCTGAAGATGCCTCCGAACGTTAATCACGCGGTTAATTGAACGAGTTGTTTTGGACCACTTTTGTTTTTTTACCCTCTCCTTTCTAATGGAAAACCATTAGATTCGATGGAAAGGCCGGACTGAGATCTCTTACCTTTTTTCTTTGCTCTCTGGAAAATACCCAAGTTGCCTCCCTTGGTCATGAGGGTTGGCTATCCGTACCCCTTACCCAGCTAGTTCTCCACTTGGAACGATATCGGAACGTGGCTTAAAGTAACAGGGGTGGGTCTTTGGATCGAAGGGTGGGATTCCGTGACTCGAGGGTTTCGCGTGCCGACATTACGCCTTCGTTGCGGGAGAATTTCGGTGCTGCTGCTTTATTATCATTTATATAGAACGTGACACGCACGCACGTACCTATGACTCTTGGGGTGACACCTTTCGAATCAGCTTTTCGAAGTGAATCAAACAGGGGAGAGAAAGGAATTGCGTTCTTGGGAGAAGCATTAGCAATAATATTTTAATAATTTTTTCCCTTTCTTTTTCGTGTATGACTTTTCTTTTATCAGTTCACGATTTCAGGTCAAGTTTTTTTATCTATAAGGACGCTCGTCCGTCGGGAAATACGATTAAGGGCAACTCGACAGCCGATAAAACTCGATTGTTTATATACGTACACTGTGCACTGCGGTAAGCGGGAATATTCAATTTACCGTAAAGTCACCAGTTGGTATAAATGATTTCACGATAATCGTTCGACTATACAAAATGTCCCGGCTCAGATATTCTCGGTCAAATTTATTTCCCTTTTCACTGGTTCGATGCCGTGTCTTCTGATATTTTTGCTACTGCTATTAGGAACGATTGCACACGTACCGACAACTTCTGTCAATTATAAGTTATTATTGAGTTATAAACTTTACTGTGGCAGATTTAACACGCTGTTCAGCCAATCGTTATCTCGCATAGCAGATACGGCTATTCTCATAATTATTTGATTATTCCTTAAAAAATCAGACGACGAACTTGGTGAAGCAATAATTTTGAAACTCACTGTACTTACCTAGTCCACCCCTAGAACAATAATAGAAGAATATCCCCATGGGTCGATGCTTAGCTGCGTTATTCGAAAAGATCATCTAAATAGAAATTCCGGCTGCAATAATTTTGAAACTCACTGTACTTACCACCTAGACCTTCCTTGTTAGAACACTTCCAAGTATATAAAACAGATTACGTAAGGTTAGGCTAGGTTTGCTTAAACATTACATACCCACGCCCGTTAATTACGTTAATTGCTAAAAAAAAGGGCAATTCATCGGACAATAATACTCATTTTACACTCCTAATGAATTATTTGTCGAGCAAAATTACACTATCGATGAGACAATAAAGCAGTGTTTTAATTCATGCAATAAAATGTTTTCATAAATCCACGATAAATGTGGCGTCACCATTTTAATTGGTTCGTATGTTCACGTAAAGACTTTGAAAAACATAAAAATCCCACTCGACCGAGAAACTCAAACTTAGCACGCTTAACTCTCGTCGCCTTGCTTATCTTGAACCTAACCTAACCGTGACTCGTTGCAAAAAGCTTCTCGAAACTCTGAGAAGGTTGCACATGTTCTTTTTTTTAAGTACAACCATCCAACTTATAACTTACGAGCCGTAGTTCCCTTTCCGTCCAGGTCGTGTAACTCGCTGCGTCATATCGCGTTTAATCGCGCTATAGTAATAGAGTAACGCGCTCTATACTATACCCTTGAGTAATAGTTACCAAGCAGCAAAGCACTATAGACTTAAAGCACACAGCAGCATAATTCCCTAGCATACCAACTCGATGTTCCAATTCGATAATTCCTCGGTTGTAGCGTCGTTGAATATTAATGGCCCTCCCACACACTTAATTGATCCACAACGGACGTTTTTTCACGTGACGATGGGAGACGAACAAAGAAACAATAAAATAACTATAAAATAAGAAAGGTAAAGAAAATACCCCATAAATTCCTTATGATGTCTCTCTCTGTAAGACGTATCTTGGTTACCAGCTGTTCGTATGCATAGTATCTAGGGATGTTTCGTATATGAGCACGTCCTGTTCTGTCCTGACGTATATATACATATATACAGCCTATACTTACCTACCTACCAACGAGCAGCTCCAACGTGTTCAACTTGATTATAAAATCGATAGAACCAACAGACGGACTTTGTATGCCTTTCCCAACCCCCTATCTGACACACCTCTTTACTATACCTACCATACGCACCCCCTCCCCCCCAACGCTCCCATCTAATTAGCCTTCATCATTGGCAGGGGGCACGTTTCTACGTACGTATACGGTAGTAACGTTAAACACAGTATAGGAACGACTAATCGTAATATAATAAGTGAAGCTGCAGGATGGTAAAATGTTATCTTGGCTGATAGATAAAAAATCTAGTTGAACTTGGGACCTCGAGAGGGGTCGAATGCATCGGGAGGGCAGGAGATGTGGAATTGTTCGAAATTCTCTGAGGAGTTCTATACGGGGCTGTATTTAATCGACAGGTCCGAAGGGTAGTGGGATCTTGTTGTATGGGGTAGATATCTATTGCACCCCTGTCGGAAGGACCCCCTAAGCCTTATAACATTGAGAAACATTACCCATCCCGGTTGGAATTGCAGAACTGGACGTCGAGGGTGTCGTAATGGATCTCCAGGATCCTCCCCTCTGCTACGTGTAAAAATATATTGCTGCTTTCTTTCTGCCGTTGCATTTTTCATCCCTGTAGCCTGAGTGGGAACTTTTATTTTTTCTTTATACATATATGGTGTACCCTTGCGGTTGCCGTGGGGCATGTCGCCGAGAGACGTGTATATGTCTGGTGGGCGTTTTCCTATTTTCATTAGAAACTAATTTAATGTCATTGATTATGGATTGGAAGATAAATTGCTTGTACATGAGAGACATCGCCGACGGCTATTATTCTTTTTATTGTCTGCTTTCCTTTTCCTTCTCATCTTTTCTTCCCCCACTTCATTCTCTACCTCTTTTCGCAATTTAGACTTTAATCACAGGTTCAATAGGCCACCCTCTTCCCCTTTCACACCTCGCTAAGAATCGTGCGGTTCGAGCCTCGGGGTTTCTTATACGTGGAGAATTATGCATAGTCATCTTTTATATAGTATATGGGTCTTGGATACAGACACAATCTAATCACCGGGTATATTTTACTTCGAAATTGAGAATTCTTAAAGCGTTCCGATTTTAACCTCATTTTTTTACGAACCCCTCACTTCGTTTTTCAGGATAGTCCGTTGCCTGTCATCTCTGTGTTAAGTTTGGAAGCTTTCGATCGTGAATGTGAGATTTATATACCTTGCGGAAAATGAATCTAGGATTTTTATTTTTCCTTAGAAATTCTAAAATAAGGCATGTCTGTATGGCGGGGTGTAAAAATAATGGTCATCAAAAATGTCAATTAATGTTATTACACTATAAACAGGAAGTCCATTATGGCTTGCTAGTGTACGAGTCGATATCCTGTTGCGACTCATATCCCTCGCAAATTTGCTCGATGTTTCTCACTAAGGAAAGTTTTGAAAGAGAAGCAGGATATGGGGATGATATGAGGAAATGCGAATGAAAGATATTGAAAGAAAAACCAGGGCATAATTTCGTTTTGAAAAATTCGTTGAAGGATTTCGCGAAAATTTTCTTACACTTGTGAACTTTCAGCTGGATATAAAAATTTCGAAGAATTTTTCAGTCCTCCCACGTAAACGAGCACTTTTAACAGTTAAATCGTAAGTTATCGCGCTCTGTGGAGGATGGCGGCTAAGCACCCCTATAAGAACTGCGGCATACGAACTAGTTAATTAAGACATGAGAAATCACAGAAACGGCTTGGCTGCGTGCCAAAGGTCGATTCCGTGCAGGAGAACATGTTCAGTCCAATTGGAAAGTCAATTAGCCGTCACACGTGATATCAAAATGTCTCTACATATGAGGTTTACTGTAAAACATGACAATAACTACTTTTACTGTTATTACATTCGATAGCACAGACACCAATTTTTTTATTTCACATTTAATTTTTCCATAACGCACAATATTAGAGTTCAACGCGTCAAAGACATTTGAGAAAAAAAAACAAAAAATAATAGTCATTTCAAATTTCCCGAATCAATGCTTTCTAGGCAGTGTGTAACCATTCGCAGAAGTCTTAGAGCCTCTTTGCGATATTGACCAGGTAACAGAAACTACATACTAAGTATAGCAATCTATAGGTCAAGAAACGACAAGTATCACAGCCATACCTAATCGTCTTACCGATACAGGTCTACGTCCGTCCTGAAAAAGATCATTTGATAACTTGGGTCAACAGATAATACTGTTCGGCCATAGTAGACCGACAATAATTGTCGGTGTAACCTAACCTAACCTAAAAAGGGTAATTATTACCCTTTTTAGGCACAGGACACAGAAAGGCATTTTCTCATTTCAGACACCGTACTTGACGGCGAGTGGATTGTACCACTATCAGTCACACATAAATCGCTATTCCTCGTTCTAGATTATTTGAATAGTCCACGACAATTGATAAAATATAAAATATCAATATAGATAAAGGAGAATATTTTTTTAATTTGACACTACCGTATCATTACTTCTCAATAAGAACTAGATACATATTAAAATTCCCGTAAATGCATTCTCATAATTTTTTAATGAATTTTCAAAAATATTCTGAATCGATTTTTAATCGAGTGCTCCACGTACACATAAGCATATACCGGGTAGTCAGTAGAAACGCACCAGCAGAAGTTAACTGCATGTGGTCGACACGGCAGTGTGGCCTCTTCAAAAAATGATATGTGACTGTGGCCGATTCCCATAAGCGCAAACTGACAGTTCGCATAGCAATAAGTTAAGTTTTTGAAACACTTTATTAGTTAGATTACTAAAGTAATTAATTAATAATGTAATGACAAAACGCAATGTCAGTTAAGATTTATTTTCACAATAGATCGCAATTAGAACAATGTGAAGTTTAAAATATTCACAAGTGCAGAATTGTATTGCAGAATTGCAGTTGTGATAGTTACTTGGAAATATAAAAATTGTGAATATTCTAAATTTTACATTGTTTCAATTGCAATCTGTTGTGAAAATAAATCTTAACTGATATTCTATTTTGTCATTGTAATATTAATTAAATATTTCAGTAGCCTAACTATTGCAATATTTCAAAAACCTAACTTATTGCTATGCGAATTGCCAGCTTGCGTATTTGGAAATCGGTCACAGTCACATGTCATTTCTTGAAGAGGCCACACTGCCGCGTCGTCCACTCGCGGCCAACTTCTGCTGGTGCGTTTATACTGACTAACCCTCTATAAAACCCGTATACACGTTCAGCGCATTTGCCGAATCTCGACGACCTTATTTCGTGACTGAAAAGCACATTCGAGTCGACGGCTCGTGATCATATTTGTCCAGGATCAATTGTATTTTATTGCGACACACCAGAGTGACCTTCCCTCGAAGTTATCCTCGATTGCCAAGAAATTCCAGGGGCGTGCACGACCAAACTTGCTCCCTTTCTTTTTTAGCTAGACTGATTTATCATGATCCCTATAGCATATATATACCTCAAAATATATATATATATACCTTATATATAAATGGTATCTCGTGATTGATAAGACTCTACATCCCACGGTGTAAGGCATTTCATAAGTCTGGCGTGTGTCGAGAATTCCGATTTTTCTTTCCCCTTCTTCAACCCCCATCAATAACACTTTACCTCCCTACGGCGAGAAGACAATTCGTGATAAGTGGTAGGATACTCATAACGGCACCCTACTCGTTAACCCTGTGCTCCGTCCATGCGCGTTTAGTAAAACTACAGTGTGCGCGTTAAAATCCATTCCGAAAAAATGGGAGCTTCAATCCAAACCCCTTTGACCCCTTGAACGGGTAATTAATCAGTGGCACGTCACACCCTCGTCGAGAATCGAGCAGCTCATTGAACTCGACTGTGATTTTACGTTACAGAGAGCGAGGTGAGGTCACCGCGATTTACCGGATCAGGATGGCTCGCGTTTCCGGCTTTGAGAGCAGCTTACAAGCACGTTCAGCTGGAGCTTGAATTCCGTCCTGAAGCCTGGGACGGAGTGTTGCTACTGGCTGGCGAACGGGATGATCTACAAGGTGACTTCATGGCCCTGATCCTCCACCACGGCTTCATTGAACTCAGGTAATTTCGTGAGAAAGTTATTGTACCAAAAGGTTTCGAGGGTCCGTCCAAGGAACATTGACCCTCTCGAAAGGTCACAGGTCACGACTGTAATTCTTCGAGAGTTATTTTCACGAACCCTCCAAGGATCTCTTGGATCGTTTTCCAGCCTAGCCCTGGCTGTCGCGGTGGCTCCCTGGGTAGCTAGGCAGTAGGTAGGTTGGGTTATGTATAGAGATAGGAGGCCAGGAACGTTTACCGACATCACCAGGAGTTGACGTGGATGTATGTAAAGTGCGATGTAGAGGGTCGCTAACCTTGAGGGGTTTATTAATGAAGAACCCTGACTCACTTAAGCCAACCTTCTCTTCCTCTCCTGCAACAACCAGCCGACTGCTCTAGACGTCTTCTCGTCAGCGACGCCTCTCAAAACGTTTCGTATTAACTTTGCCTCACCCTGAGCAATAACCCAGCTTCGTCCCCTGATAACTTTTCCGACCTATTAGTGTCACAGTATCGCGAGGGCCTTGGCGCTTCTGATAACCATGCTCGCGCATTGGCAGCTATTCGAAACCTACGAAACGGAAGAGCTGGATTATTTATACTGAATCGCGATTAGTAATTAGTCGATATTGTGTATATCGAGTATATCTAATTTCATTGGTACATATAATAATATACTATTACTTGTGATAGATTTCAATGACTGGACGGTCGATTCGTGCAGAGATGCTTTTAAGAATGGAAATGGGACGGTATTCGGCTAATTGGTTACGTGGATAGGGAATAATCTAATTAATTTAATTTTCAAAATATTTAACAGTATACAGAGGGAAATTTTGATAGTGAGAGTACGAGCGGAATTTTCTAATGGGAAATCACCATTTATATTGGTATATTTTGATTATATGCTTTGTTCGCAGTATGTTAAGTCTCGTAAATTAAATCTCTCACTCTTTCTCTGTCTCTCCTTTGCTGTTTGCGTAACAGTCGGAATACATGTGACTATGCTTTCAGTCGCATCGGTCAAATACGTTTAATTAAAATCGTCGAATCTGCTGCAAGTAATATATTCGACGAAACGCAATTTAATTTTTTTACTACAAAATCAAAGCTGTCGTCACTACATTTTCATAGCGATAATTAAAATTCCGTTATATTTACAATAATCGATACTCGATAAAAGGCAACACGGCGCATCGAGACGATAAGAACTGCCATTGTAAATTCGAAAATTCAATAAAAAATATTATTCCACGCATCGTGCCGGATATAACGCGTCTAGTCTGTGTATGATTATTTCTCAAAAAAGAGTCAAAAGAATATAAAATAAATTTCAAGCCCAGACGAACTACCGGAAAAGGCAAACTGTCTGGCCGTAACGAAAGAAAGTTTCTCACGCGTTGAATTTAACTTGTACAAGTTTTTTCTGGAAAAGGGCAAAATTGCATCGTAGTTTAGCTTCAACTTTTCACGTCTATATCCACCTACGTCTGCACATCTATATGCATAAGCGTACAGCACAGAAACGTCGCGGCGAACTGGTAGACTTTACACGTTATATATATACACACACACACACACACACACATATTATGTAAGCAGTAGAACCCTCGACTACTGCCATCGGCCATACCGACATTGCGGTCATAACAATTACCATCTTTAGCAACTGTTTCGCAAGAACTAGGTATATCCTCTAGAAACCCAGCTGCGGCCAAACTCCTCCAGCGGAATAAGAGCCGAGTACTCCTGTGAAGGAGGTTAGAAGAGCAGAGAACGAGAATGGAGGTGGGATCTTCGTACATGTCCCCCTGGCCAGTATCCAAGACCCAATTTTATTTAACCACCTCAAGTTCACAGAATGTTATTCTCCTACGATTTTAAAGATCGTCCTCGACCTCCTCAAAAAGTGTACCAGAGAAACACGTGACACACCCTCGCGAATCCCTGACAGCCAAGATATTTCGATATAATCTAAGAATATACCCAACCCCCCGAGTATCTATAAAAATATTACTATCATAAAAGACTATATAAATGATCATTCGAGTAAAGTAATAGCCGCGTGATAAAAGACAAAAAAGTTACCACGTGTCTTTCTTAACCTCTTGCCTCATAACGACGAGCGATAATGAAAGAAATTTCGACAAATTTTCTGGACACGGCACCGTCGAATTGCAACTTTAAAGAGTCCACTGTGACATGCCGTCGGAAAAATAGTAAGGCAATGGATTAACGTTATCACTTTTTTTTTTTTTAAATCTGCATACGCACGGGTATGCAGAACTGTTCCCATGGTGGAAACATCTTGGTATTCATAAAAATTAAGCGAACTATCTTCAAGTGGTGCAACAGTCTTGAATAATCGTGTCTGATTGTTGTATATATATTTATCGTTCTTAAGTTTTTCATATTGCACATCTGCTACGAGATAAGAGTGCCATTTGAAAACCCACAAGTACCGACCCACGCTGCTAATCTTTTCCTGGCGATCGCCTCCCATGCTGCTGCGGAAGTTTCTTTTACGAGTCTGTATCTCCACTGTACAAATGAAAACTAGGGGTCGGACTACAAGGACAAATAAATGGTGGAAGAAGGTCACTCGAGGACTACTTGCTTCCCGCAGCGGTATCTCTAATCACGTTTAACGATTCTATGAAACACGGAAGGAAATAATAGACAGTTGTCATGGCGTTGGCTCGTTACTATTATCATTATTATGTAGTCTCCACTGTCGTCTTTGAAGTTATTATACTATATGGCGCCGGTGCATTTCGGTAGAAGAGAAACAGCTGAAAGAGATGGACGAATTTCGTGTAGCGTAATAATTACTGTGGTCTTAATACAAACTGCTATCGGTCACGGGATAGAATGTATAGATATAGAATATAATAGAAAAGTGGGATGTGTAGTATATAAAATATATTACCGATTTAGTAAGAAATTACAAAGATTTTATTTAAAGAAATGGACGATTCTTTACAGAGGAATCCAACCGGAATTTTCGTACAGTTCATGACGGCTCGGTTGCTTTACGTCTTTAAGGTTCCTCATTACGTAGCATTAATTACGCAAACGCCTACTTCTCGCAATGGTAATTATGCAACGTGCTAGGACCAACTGTAGCACATATTCATTCTGCGATTAATGAGACGCAGAGTGCTCCTGTCGCCGACATAGGCACGACGCTTGTCACGATATATGCTCTGTCGCTCGTTGACGCCATTTTTTTCCACCCATGGGATTTTCTTTCTCTCGTTTTAGTTTTCATTCGGTGAGTAAAGGAAAAATTATAAGGAAGGCTTCAAGGAGAACCGGCTGCCGCGGGTAGCAATTTCCCAGCTTTGTTCCTTAGCGACGCCTGCCGTACGCACTGCCTGCAACCCGGGTCCCGATGCAACCAGGCATACCCTCAACGGAGTACAGAATCCATCAAGATATCCTGGGAAATCGTTAACTGATTGCGATTCGAGAACATTCGATAGAAAAAAGGTCACCCGTACAGAGATAACAGCTTCGGAATACGAAATGGCCTGAAGGCATTGCGTCGTTTCCTGAGTGTCATCGTCGTGACGCAACCTACGTTAATCCAACAGGGAGAAATAAAAAAGAGGCTGGAACCTTTTTTCTTCCGATTGTCTTTTATACTCTCTGCATATTTTGAACTGGAAAATTTTTTCCGTTTCTTTACATTGTTCGTCAGCCACGAGAGACGCGAGTAAAATTTTCACAGTGACTATACCATGTGAGAAGGAACATGCAAACGATGAATCGCAGTGAAATTTTCGTCTGATCGGTTCAGACCGTATCTACTGAATGAAGAAGAGCTTGTGCCAATGAGTTCTAGTAAAAAATTTTCCCCGGAGATATATTCACTAACGGAATAATTGTCGTTACAATCTTTCTGTTTGAAATGGTAAATCTGAAGAGGCTTTGCTAAATAAATATATGTATTTCCAAAATGGCAGTCGCCAAAGTTACTCATCAGTCTAGTAGTCATGACTGTTTTACAAAGACTCCTGATAATTCAAAACCAGTACGAATCCGCGGGCTGCAAACGTACTTCGTATAAGACATCCTATGGACGTTCCATGGACATTGTGCACTATGAGAGATGATTTCTCTATTCGTGTACCTGTCACCTTTGCCCTGGTATCATTTTCTACCTATTTCCATTCAAAAAGACGACAGCCAAGGATTCCATCGCGATATCTGCGACGCTTTGGAAATTGAATTCTGCCACAGGTAGTAGACTCGTGCCTGGACTCCTGGTAGGAATCGACATTCCCCAGGAGGTAGCTGTTACGTACGGAAGACTTCTGCTGAAAAGTATATTAGAAAAAGCAATCCAACATACACACATATATATATATATAAGTATATATTAACAACAAAAATTGTCTTATTTCCTTCTGACTCGTTGCTCTATTCAGAATATCTTGCGCATGACATACAAAGGTCCTTTGCGTCCCGATGTACGCTGACTTTTTGCTGCTTACAGATTCGACTGTGGAAGTGGGGTTGGAATCGTAAGGAGTTCCGAGACGGTGAAGCTCAACGAGTGGAACACCCTAACTGTCTACAGGCATCGTTGGGACGCCTGGATTCAGCTTAACCAGGGGAAACGTGTACAGGGAAGGTCAAAGGTAATATACACTTCCCCTATTGTTTTCCCTCGTGAATCCTCTGTTTATTTCTATGGATCTCTCTTTTTTTCTGGATTTACATTTATATACATATATCAACGTTGCGACCCCTGAACTCCTAATTGGAATTTTCGTCAAGGCATTATTCGCCATTCGTATCCTACAAAAAAGCACTGACCGACTTTATTAGCGTCCGTAAATTCCCTTTGAGTCCTTCAATTCCCAGTAGCTTAACCTCATAGCTTCAATATAAAAAAAATATTGAACTTGCTCGCGCGTTTTAGAGACGTACGCGAGAACGACAGTAAATTTTCAAGATCCTGGAGACGTCATCGACCGCCTCAAGTGACTTATATAAGGTAGTGGCTGCACTTAAGGATGCTCGAACTTGGGTCACTTAAACTGTCACCCTGAACATTTTAATTTTCATCCCTTGTCTCACTCCTGCGATTTGCATACCCAACCTATACTGAACTCTTTAGAGCTGAGAGAGGGAGTGTCTCGAGCCTCTAAGACTTGGGTTTCTTTAATGTCAACGACGTACTCTGTGTGTCACGTTGACTTTTACCACTTTTTATTTTTAGATTACCTTTCATTAGATTCTCTTACAGCCCTTAATGAGGTCTTTGCAACTCGATACGAAGGTATAGCATTACTACCGAAGGTCAATTATTTATGGGTGTATATTTTTAGACTCCATCCATAGGGAAATTATATAATTCATAAATATAAAAATTTATCTGACGACCGATTTATGTAATCGAAACACTTTTGCATAGAATATTAATTTTATACTAGATTTCTCATGTCTTCGTTATACCTCTCGAATTCTATTTTTATATAGAAAATATATTTTCCATTATTTTTCATAATTCATTGTACAGTCAGGCATTGTTAAATTTAAATTCTCCTAATATTTATTAATTAAATAGTGTCCCATCATTTCAAACCTCCTTGTTTCTCAGTATCGTTCCAAAAGCCAACAGTCTTGTGTCTGACAAACATTTATTGGTATAAATCATTGTTAATTAATTACTGATATAGCAATGATTAATGGCTTATATTATTAACGTTTAACACGACGACCTTGCTAGGCGAGCATTTAACACTTTCCGAATGCTCGAGGAATTCGTCATATGAAAAAGATATATATCATTTGCTCCGTTTCCACATCTTATTGTTAAACGCTACTCTCATAACTTCGATGTATCAATCACTTACGACTGGATACATCCATTAACGGATATTAGGACTATAGATTTTTTTTCCGCGTCATTGTTTAAATTCTCTGTTACCTCATCGACAGCCGCGGGATGTGCGATATCGGTGAATAGGCGATATAGATGAATATATGATATCATATAGCTGGGCGTGACGTCCCAATAAAGAGCCTATATAATTTTTCAAAAATTTGAATCATCTTTATCCCACCTTATCGTGAATATTATTTATCGTTAATGAGAATGTCAATACGGTCGCCTGTAGGATGCTTGGGAAATTTGTAATGACTGTACCTGGTACTAAATTCTCGGCTTACGCTTTTATGGAGTCACGTATAAGACTTGACTATGCGAAATCGAAAACCAAGAAGTTTCGTATAAATCATAGTATACGTTTACGTTCTAGGAAATTTCGTATTTTCATGATTTTCTGTATCAGGTAGACACGGTGCTACCACTTGTGATAGGTGGTACGTGTTATAGGTGCTGTCCAATGTAGGAAAGTAGCACATATCGGTACTTGTATATAAGTTGGAAGAAAATCGATTGTCGTCTAGATGGAAAGATGAAAGCTCGAGGAAATCATCAAGCCGTTCGACAAGATGAAGGGATGAAGTTGGCACCAAGCGACGCGCCGGAAAATTTATCCGAATGTTTTTATTGACCCTTGACGGACGAAGGAATTTTGTGGAAACAGGGAAAAGAAGATTGTATCTGAAATAGGGTTCTCGAAGGATCAACTGGGAGCCGAACGTAATTGAGCGTGAACATCCCGACGCACGTGATCTTGACATAATTTTGATTGAAGATTCTCGCCCGATCGGATACGCGTTCTTGTTATTGTTCTATGTTTTGGGCATTTCATTTTTTTTTTCAATATTTTTCAGGACCATGTTTCATAGGCTATCCGTGCTATCATCAGTTTACGTATTACGATGCATTCAACCAAGATGGACACGTGTACTCTTCTGACCTCGGTTAGAGTGACGAATCGGTGAGGTAGAAAAAGTTCACGATGTTCCTGGATCAACGCGAACAAGCTTTGCACAAGCTGCAAAAATTAGAGGCGATGTGGAGGGAAAGAAAACTCTAGAAAAACAAATGACCAAAGAGCCAACGAAAACAGTTAAGATGGAGTATGGCAATGAAATCCCGGAAGAAGAATAAAATAATTTATGTAATTTATTCAAGAGAACCAAAAGATACACAAAAAGAGGAGATTTCTTTTTCGAAATTATTTTATACAAAATATTCGATTCTGTGGCTGGTATAGACTCGAGAGAGCGTCTAGGATCCATGAAAAAAAAAAAAAGAAAAAGGGATGAACATGATGGTAATAGAAATGGTGAAAACAAAGTGAATGCACTGAAATTGTATTAGAGAAATGAAGTGAAACTAAGGTATGACTATGATAGTGTCAGAAATTTAATATTCAAGAAAAGAAGAAGACTAAGCATGTTTTGCAAAATGAAACTCAGTACGTATGCCGCAGAGAAAAATAAAACTGAGAAAGCAACTGTGCAGAGGAGTAAAAAATGATAAAATCAGCGATTAACGGTATAGAAAATAATTAAAAATATGGGAAATTAATGGAAAATAGCACAGTATGACGAAAGTTGATGGAATATTCACGAATAAGATGAACGTTGAATTTGTATAACGCTGGAATGATTAAAGGGAAAATCGACGAGAAACCACATTGCAGATTTACGCTTTAGCCAGTTCAGCGGTTGTTAACGCAGGCAAAAGATTCGATAAGATTCGAGAAACAGAATAAGATATACTGTCTAAGCAAAAGATTTTCATGTTTTCTTACACTGTCAAGGGAAACTGTAATAACTGTCACTACGGTAGTTGTCCGAGGTCAGCCTCCTTTTTTTAGCAAATCCCTGAGCTTAGACGTGGAAATGTCTTGTCTTATATGGATTACAGATATACCTAACTTAGAAGTTCGATGTCGGAAAACGACTATGTATTGTCTGATATATAAAACTGAGAAAAACGACAGTGGCTTACAAGATTAGATAAAATAAAACAATCAGCCGAGCAGAAGTTCTGGACTGGGTAGTTTGCTCACTAAAAGTTGACATTACAAACTGATAAGTATTCGAAGATTTTTATCAATTTACAAATTAATAACTCATAGACGTCAAACGTGAGTGCACCGGACAGTGAGAAGAGATTCCTGAGGATTCTCACGTACCCATAATTTTTCGATACTCAAATTAGACGACGAGATTTTCTGTTATCACATCTACGAATAAACAATAATTTCATAGAAGTTTGTGAGGAACGATATAGACAAGATGGACGGTAAAGGGAGTCCCAGGTTGGACGGAAAATGATGACGGTTGACAACCAGGATCAGCGAGGTTCAGGATCCGGCTAGGACTGTAGTTCGTCTGATGCCCGACTAGGGGACAGTTCTGGTCATGGTGGCAGGACGTGAAGTTGATCTCCAGGTTAGGGGGGATGAACAGATGGTCCACGTGGCGCAATGGCTGGACGTCTGTCAACTATAAAAGAGCCCCTGGTCCCAGGTACTACCGAGTCGCTGTTGCGCGAAGTGACTGCAACTGGTCTGGAACCTCGTAGACGAAGTGGAATATCCAGGATTTGTGGCGAGTCTTAAAGTCTCCAAGTCCACATGAAACAGCACTAGCCGCTGGTCCAGTCGAAATGGTTATCGTATAGATAAGGCGATAGGGTACGTGAGGCAAAATGAAAGGAAAGATAAAATGACCATAAGTGTAACAACATAAAATGGCTTAACGAACACATTTGTACTAATTATATGTCAGCTATATAAATATTAAAACCTGAAAATTTGAAAAATGTGACAAACGTATTTGCCGAGCAGGGATATGCCTTGAAATTGACGCTAACGGACGTTCGGTAGTTCCCGTTTATATTTTGGACCGAGTCAGGTGTGCAAATGAAGCTTATCTTTATGACGTCAATTTCCAGAATTCGCAATGCTGTATGAAATATACCGAGTTATTCACCACAAGCGCGTCGACTAAAGCTGGTTCTATCGTAAAAATCAAATGGGCAGATTAACCTCAGATGGTGCATTTTGCCTGAATATCTCTGCACAAGTATTACATTGTCTTTAACACTGTGATCAATATTGGCATTTGCTTCTACGATCGAACGAACAATGTATTGTCTTTTATGTTGCGCCTATCTAACCGGAAACGTATTAAAAAATTCAAAGCATTCGAAACCAGGAAGCTTTTAGTATTTACGTCGAAGAAAATAATTTCAAAGGAAACCTTTTCTTTCCAATTTTTTAAAATGACAAAAGAACTCCTAGTCATGCTAGGTCGAGTTACCATTAATTCCTGTCGAATTAATGGATTTACTTAACCGAACTTCTCGTCGAACTGGAGCACCCTGTAGAGTCTTATCACTCGAGAAGAGATTGACCAATGTCATTGATACGACTATCGACGACGTCTTTCCTTCTAAGAAAAGTAATTTACTTTCTCAAGTTGTCAGGCGATGTTGAAAGCTAGAATGTTTTGATGACTTTTTTCCTGAAAGGGAGAACATCACACGTGTACTCGTATGACAGAAAATGCAGTTCCGTGGACGTTAAGGTAGAGTTAGAAATTCTGTAGACAGGCGTACAAACGATCTGACGTATACAAACAAAATTGGAATATTTTAGGCCCTGTAATTTAAAACAATGGTAAAAGGGTCTCACGGTGAACTTCATAAAAATCATCCCCTGACATGTGTCACATATATATAAATGTAAATATGTGTGCGTAAATTCATATATGCTTACGCATATAGAAAACACAATTTACTCTGTAAGGTAACACTCTGTTTAGACGACACGCCATAGATGATAAGTGGCTTTCTATCAGATTAAGTACTGTGACGTCACGTATCTGAAAACTGACAGACCCCCATACGTAAACCGGGGTGCTACCACTGGATGCCTGAATAGTACTCGTACGTACGCTGGTATAGCTTCATTGTTAGACGAGAAGTACATATGTACCTAGGAGCAGCGGCTTAAGAGGCTCAAGCGGCGATTTATAAATGGTGGCCAGACATATAGAGATAAATGATTAAAGGGCTTGAAAAGCAGCCGTATCGACAAGCTGGCCGCACCCAGTAGAACTAATCAAGGCGAGGAACCATTGCCAAGATTGGTTCACTCCAAATAGATAGGAGTATTAATATTCTTCTTGAAAAGAGGAAGGTACGTGTATTCTCTATAGCAAGGAGTAAAACTATCTGGGCCTATAGCACATGCTAAATACTGTTGAATTTTATCAATTTGTACAGTAAAAATTCGCCCGATTCTTGACCTATGGTTATTTTAATTTTAATATTGAAAGCAACTACTCTCGTCCTACGTACTGGATAAATTCAATGAAATTGATTAAATACATTTATTGTAGCCGAATTCACGAGGGATTTCCGTAAGTCTTTTTGTGTCGGATACAGATAATATGTTTTTTTATTTTTTCGGACTTCCAATCAATGGATCGTATCTACCGACTGACGGATCGTTTTGATTATTTGAAAATGTATAATTGTCGCTTATTCCAATGGATTTTCTCGTTGTCTGTTGAGCAAGAATTATAAAAGTAAGTCATTATTATATCGCACAGATATAGAAAGCTACTCCTGAATTTGTAATGGGTGTACAGTTTAATTAGACTGTCGTTCGATTTTTGAAATTTGTATTATCACTCGCCATACATTGTATTAACGTTGTAGCTTGCTGAGCTGAAATATAAATTAAAACTGCTCTTGAATTGTCCAAACTCGATCGTAACGTTTACGAAAACTGATTGCCATTGATCAAAAGATTAATTCATGATGACGCAACGATAGGCTTTAGGCTTTATTCACATATGTAGATATTCGAATCCGAGTACTTATTATAGACTCAGTTCAGAATGTAACTTTAATAAAGTTCACTCGTTATGAACTAAATGCTTCGAAAAGCTCCTTCGCCTACACTAAGAGCTTATAACTTCTTTCTTTGGAGCTTTCGACTTACCTCTCTCTCTCTCTCTCTCTTTCTCTCCCCCCCCCCTCTCTCTCTCTCTCTCTTTTTTCTCTCCTTTTCTCCATACCCCATTTTCTCTCGGCATCACTCTCTCCTGTCTCACAATTCTGTCTCAATTCTCTCGCTCTCTCATAATACTTGCAAATTGTTTCGTAATAAGTTTGAACACCGGCGTGCAAGCGAAGTAACCTTCGCGTTGAGTGAAAAAGCTTTCCGACGCTTTCCTTAAAACAGCATATACCTTTTCCGGCGCAATTTTTCTGAATGAAATGTTAATGAGGCAAACGATACAGCTTTCGGGACCCTTTATTATTTTTTCTCTCCCGAACTTCTCTCTCTCTCTCTCTCTCTCTCTCTCTCTCTCTCTCTCTCTCTCTCCCTCCCTCCCTCCCTCCCTCCCTCCCTCCCTCTCCCTCTCTCTCTTCCCCCTCTCTCCCTCTCCCCCTTAATCTGAGACTCGAGATCATCAGTAGTCGTTAAAATTTCCAAGGGCTACCGCACGGAATGCAATTACAGGCCTAATTATTTACGGGAAAAATTCTAGGACCCACGCGTTTCTTATAGCAATCTTCGAGTATCATTTCTCACTGAGAGTCCTCGATAAATCAACGCGACTTCAGCGAGTTTAGTAGGGAATTCGAGATGCCGGTACGGGAATGCCTGGAAAATTGTTATTCAGCTTCAACGTGAATTCAAAAGATTCACGGATACCTGGCAAGAAAAACTTCAATGGATTCATGGCATAAATATATTTTCGTTATTAGATAATAAAGAGCGATAAGCTGTACGTTTCAGTCAGTTTTAATATCCAAGTAATACATTATTTTGACCTAATCCATCAAACTAGTATTTATGTGTTACCCGAATTATAATTTAACGTGTCATAGTACTTATTATTGTATAATAATGCCCTGATCGTGGATATACCTAATTCCAACAATCCTCTATAGCTTCGATTTACCGGTTATCATTGTTACATAGCAAAACTTCGTATACCGACTGACCATGACATAACGATAGTACGTACCTACCTGCATACAGGGAGATTAACTGCTATTAGGTATTACGCTCGTTAACCACAGTCATCCTGTTGCGATCCCACCCCTAAGTAACGTTACAGTCCTGGACCAAATCTACACCCTGTCTGTAATCACTTCAGGCATGCAGACACGGCGCACAAAGCATAGTAGTACGGTAGTATAAAGAGAATAGCGTATGGTACCAATTCAGGGATAATGCCTAGAGATAAATTACCTATAGGGTGTACCATTAAAATTGGACAAGCGATTGGAAAATAATAAAAGCTAATTAGTTTATCAAGAACTTCAAAATTTGGAGATCATCAAAGCGAAGCACTTTTGACTAATTTTGTGTATTTTTTGAAGGGTATCGTTTACCGTGAAACTATCTGCAGAAATGTTCGAATGGCTTTTGATACGAGGGTACTTTACACAAGCGCCATTAAGCACTCAGTGTCCCAAAAATAATGCCCATAGTCAGCGAGTCTACAATTTTCCCATTATCATTTTTATCAGTCTTCTATTAAATGCCAAGGAATTTGGAAAAAAATGTAATTTATACAATTAAAATAATTATAGGCATCCCCAGTCACTGCCTTGTTTGTAATTCGCAGGCTAAATTTGTTGGTCAGTCGCTCGGTTTAATATATACGATGAAATTAATCAACTCCTATCGAACCCTCTGTTTATCTATTCTAAGAGAAATCCTACTGCCCACGTCTACCATTTCCTGTAACACCTAGTCCCATATAAACGGAATGGATACAGGGTAATAAGAGTCAAAGGGCATTTAGCTACTGTACGTATATATATAAATACTTATATGTACTATATATAAGGCAAGATCAAACTTTTCGGAAAACTCAAGAGCAGTGACGACATCGGAAGTTGATCCGTGTACTTTCATACAACTGTAACAAGTAACGTAAACGTTGAGCTGCTACTAATTTACAGTTTTTCCTTTATATGACGTTTATATGCAATTTTCACTTCGTGCTGAATCCTAGCACTTTTAGAAGTGCATTAACTTAGATGTGCGTACCTTGTCGACATACTGTGCACTAGTTTGAGCTGTTAGTAAAGAGCATGTCTGGCGCATGTACTGACTGTGCTACTTGTTACGGTATACCTTTTGGTGGGATCGTGCAGGTTGACTATTGACCGACGTAATTCACTTACTACGTAAAGCCAAGCTCACTCGAGTTACTCTGCGCTTAGATTTACCAGGAAATGATATAAGACTGTCGTATTTATCCGTGTAATAAATAAGCCCAGAAATGAACGTCGGTTGTAGATTTCTTTAAATATTTATATATGAGAATATAATTGTATATAGATTGATACAGTATATTAAAGTATTATTGTAAATTTAATTGAAGTTATCCTCGATTAAAAATAAATGTTTATTTCAATTATTAATTTCCGGCGATGTTTGTAATTGATATATTATCGAAATACATGGATTTTTACGAATTTATTTTATATCGCGATAAATTACTCGATAGCTTTGAAATCTGGATTATGGATACTGTATATTGTCAAAATATCGACCAATGTTCCCCTTTCCAATCTCGTCTCTGATAACGATCGGATCAAAGTCTGTAAGAAGTTTCATTGGATCTCAGCGATTTCCGATTGACCACCTTTTCTGCCAAGTACTGTGGATTTTCAGGACTTTTCTCGTCCTCACTTCTTTTTTTCTCCTCTGTCTTTCTGGCTGCGAGGAAATTGTTTTCTTCTTCTCCAGTATCCGCCAGGCATTGGCGGTATACATGTATATACTATATATACATAGCATATATGCAACTTTCAAGAGAATACAGAAAATGGAGGGAACATACATAGGGCGAGCGGTTAATGGTAATCGAGCACTTTCATTCAATTACCGATCACTCCCATTCCATGTAGGGTGAACTCTGACCAGTTTGCTTGCTTTTCAGTTCTATTCTACTTGGTCCCTTTTATCCATTTGTCAGTGTTCCTTTTACCATTTACCAAGAAAACGGACTAGCCTAGCGCACGTACCTATACTCGCCAAAACTGTTTAACTGTAGTATAGTCTAGGTATCTTTTGTTTTCTGTTCTTTTGACTAAACTAAGGACTGGCAGTCGTAAAGCACAGGACATCTAGCCGAATAGTACATATAAATCATATCTTTTAGAAACTTGGATATGACCTTGTCGACGGTATCCGTTTTTAACATATCCTTTGTGTACGTACCTATCTCTACCTGCTATCCAGGACACGAGGCTGCTGCTATCGATCGTTGAGTCGAATCACTTTTCCGCGCACGCATGTACCTGCGTACCTGCGTCTATATATATTTTTTTTCAGAATCGTCTATAGGAACGATTATAGGTATTTCGTTGGGACACATAGTTTACTCTAAATATATAGAATAGAACATACAATGTGATACCCACTGTGCAGGTATAACGCTTAAGTAATGTCGTACACAGTGGTTAAAGATTTCGGTTTTCCGGGATAAACGAAGCCAGTCAGGTTGAGAAGAGGAAACAGTCTTCTAGAGTTACCTTCCACGTGACACGCTATTGTCAAATTTACCGTGACAAAAGTAACGCCTCTTTGCTTTAATGGTGGCGACCATTAAAAATTTTTGCTTTACTTTACTTCTTTTTTCTACTCGTTTTTGTATGGTTTTTGCTAAAGACGTTATGTCCAGTCTTACTGGTCCAGGCCAACACGTGCATTTTCTGAATTAGAGATTTAACGTATCTGTTTGATTACAGGGTTTGTTCTCAAGGATTACCTTCAGGGAACCACTGTTTGTTGGAGGCCCCGGAAATACAACCGGCTTGGAAAGACTTTCGGTGAGGAGCGGATTTAGGGGTTGCGTCCGACATCTGGAAGCCAACGAGCATCGCTATCGTTTTCCACTTGCTCCACAAGGGGATGCTGCAAATGGATTTGACGTTGGTAAGGATTGATATATGCATGCTATGGTTTATCTCGTAATGCATATATTCTGATAGATGTGTGTATATGGGTGGCTTGATGTGTTAAAAGTCACCAATACGTTTTCCGAAATGTAATATTATATTTAGAAAACGAGAGTGAAGTATGCATGTTGAAATTAAGTGATACAGAAAGAGACTGTAATCGAATTTTTGGTGAATTTTTTATAGAATCATTAAATTCGCATCTTCAAATTTTGTTGGGTTTCTCCCAATCTTTGTGTTTTAATTCATGCTTGTTATCTGTGATCGACACAAAATATGAATGGAACCTTTCATTAATGGTGTTCTTGTGTATTCATTAAATTTACTACAATAGTCAAATAAAAATTGTACACACTTAATATAGATATAAAAAGTCCATCCGATTTTCTATGATCTCAGTTAATAATGAAAAACTGACAGCTGATTTGAACGCATATCAATTGAGATGATGGAAATGATAACGTACTAAGCGCTCGAAATCTCATTAAACTATTGTCCATCCGAGACATTTGAAGGTAAATAAAAAATGGACAATTGTTTAACGGCATCTCGAGCGCTTAGTACGTTATCATTTCCATCATCTCAATTGGCATAAAAGAGACATATGAATTTCTTCGATCGAACTGACGTTCCTATCATCTCGATTCTCTTCAAAAGGCTCAACCAATTCGTACATATTGCAATTGAAATTGTATCGGGATGGAGTGCTTTTCGAACGGAGCTTTTGTGGAAGCTGCCTCATAAGGATATAGCTTGTGATTCTGCGATAAACATCAAACCTTTGATAGCGTGCTAGGTCACCAAACACAATGGCCACTACTGTATTTTCAGGCTCCATCCGAATATTCTTCAACTAGACATTTCATGTCGCTTTGATAGATAAAGTGTCGGTAGCTTAAAAAGATGAAAGTCGGCCGATGCTATATCCCATAAGGTTAAAAAAAAGAGCGTCTTAAGAGTAGAAAGAATATAGAGTTAAAAATTCTACTCTAGAAGTCGGAAATTTTAAGCTAATTAAAAGCTTTCAATTAATCAAAATCGCAAAAGCATGTGAACGAGGGATTACTTGAGCTTTTTTGAAAATTTCATACAAAAATGTCATTAAATTTAAGGTCCTGCTTCCAAAATTTAGTTGACACATTGTTCACCGGAGACGTATCAATACGTCTTTTGTTATCTGAATGTCGTAGAACGGGGATATATTCACATGTATTGAAAATGGATTGTATGAAAACTAGCCGGCCGTAGGCATTAATTTCTGCATAGATCTCCCGCTCAACAATGTGTTAAGTAAGTCGAATACAGAAGAATTCATTTATTCCGCATGCAACAGACTTCAAATACTGACAAAGGATGGTTTGGAAACTTAGGATAAAAAATATAGGGAAATTAAAAAAAACGTAAATATATTTACACATGTGGATATCATACAGTGTTTCGTTATATCCGCTAGAGATGATACACATAATTGATAGACATTTATTGTATGCGCTATGGTGATCATAATACAGCTGTTGCATGTTCGTAATCCGATGACTACCAGGTACTGTAAATATTGACACCTGATTATTGGTTCCCTGATAGAATTGCAGCAATAACCACCGGAGCTGATTAAAGTAGAATCGGACAAAGGAATCCATACAGAAAGCGTTCCCTAAAGGAAATTATTTTATTCAAAGGAATAGAAAGTCTAGGAATTCCGTGAAGAAGATCGCTAGGAAGAAAATACAGGAAGAAGATACTCTGTGGATGGAGCAATTTCAAAATCCATATCCAATATAATTCGTGATAGAGACGCTAGGACTATTTGCATTGGGAATTGCATCCAATATAGCACCTAACTTCCGACCATAAAGCCCTCAGGAAAGTAGGTCGTTACTGATTCATAGAGTTAGCACATAGCTACAGAAATAAGTGTGAATTTAAAAGAAAATTTAAATCATTGGAAGGATCACAATTTGGCTTCATTCCTCATGCCTTTTTTAGCACTTCAGACGAGAACAGTCATTCGCAATGTTCATTTTATAGCGATTAAAAGTGTTTTTATAAAAAGGATGATGGCGACGGTGGCGCCCCAGCGAGCAAAGTTGGAAGGAACTTAACACAGAGAGTCTAAAGTAATTGTACAAAGAGAAGAACAAAGGTAGTCGAGATGCCTTGTCGTACCAAGTACAATCCTCAACCCAGAGTTCAAAGGTCAATGAGTACCTGTCGTCTGTCTCAACAAGATTATATGAATTTAACCTCTTATCAAAGAGCCTACCGATAACACCACCACCGCCATCGAGTTTACTTACACCCTTTCCATTTACTGCCTAACTAAGTTTATCGTCGATTTCTTCAGCCGGAATCGATTCAGCTTCCGGTACAGTCTCTGCTACTTTTACTACCCCGGATGACATTGAGAAATTTGTTTCCTGGGAGATTGCTGCTGATCGTTTATCTAGTAGGATTCTGAGGTTTCTAATTTGCGAAAAGTCACCTTTTCACGAATTCCCAATTTACCAGTTTGATCGTAGATTTTCTGCAATTGGGAATGCAAATGGCGAACGGAAGTAACATTACGCCGAATTTTTTTGTCATCTCCTTGCGCTGCGCATCGACAAGGCATTACCCTGCTAACCCTAGTTTCTCCAACTAATCGGATAGGGTGCTGCTTGGTACTGGTGCACCCTTCTATCTTAAGATAGCATTTTCCTACCATGACTGCTACACCCTCCCTTAGTCTTCCTGATATTCTACCTACATTCTATACCACCACCCCCTGTTCCTGCAAACAGCTACACAGGAGACCAGGGCAAACCACCACCGGCTCACCTTGGCTCATATTGATCGAGCCCGCAGCCAGACCTGACTTGGGCATTTCTACTTTCCACCTGGAACCTGCCACGGGACTATTTTAATTTTAATATCGTCACTGCCTTCTATTCTGCTTGCTTCTTAATTCTAATCGCTATCAGTCCTACCCCTACTACTACATTATCCACAATGGGCGTTTTACATTGCTAAACTTCTGACAGTTTAATTTATATATTTTATATCTATATCCAACGACATGTAAAAGAAATTTCAGTCATACAAAAAAATTTTAATTCCAAAGAGATATCTATCTATACGGTGTAACGGACCGATACGTCGTACAATGCTTTTACTACAAATCTATTATTACACGATATTACGTTTGGCAAAGGCTAACGTCGAATGAAATACCCGAGCGAATAACAAGGAACCTTATGGCTTTTGTGTGCAGTCATTAAACATGCAAAAGACTTTATTTCCCATTTTTATTATAGTCACCGCTCGATACGATTTTATTGTATTTTTCTGGATGCATTGTTGTTTCAGAGGAATGCACGGCTGACAGGTGCAGTAAGGTACCTTGTTCCCATGGTGGAAAATGCTTGACTACAGGTGGGGACACGGCCGTCTGTCTCTGCCCTCTCGGATACACAGGCGACCTTTGTGAAACTCGAGTTGACCTTCAGGTGAGTGCAATCTCAATTTTCGAGATAGCGCAAAAATCAATGTTTTCCTTGCGAAGTGCCAATGGGCTTTTACTAAATGAGAGCAATTACCGGGAGGTCCGTTTATTTAGTTTAGAATAATGCTTGAGTCTGGTTGGAAGATCATATAGCAAATAATACTCTGTAAAGAGCATCTTTTAGGACAACTTAGTACCACATGGCAAGAAGTCATATTCAGGTGTCTAGAATACACACACAGTCCTCTTAATGTCTTGAGCTCTAACGTCTCATTTCGTCGTGCACGATTAAACAGCCACATTGCTATGCACGACAATGCGACTCCCAGAATGTTTGCGAAGCTTTGAAAATGAAAGCTCTCCACCTCGAATCTGTACAACGTCCAATCCCCTTTAAATGCACTGTTCGTTGGTTATGGTACAATAGAATTCGGTGAAGAAGCATTCAAGGCGGCGACAGTCGAATTCGAGAGGAAGGGAAAATCCATGAAAGGTCGAAGAGTGACGAGCTTGCAGCTTAACGTTAACGAAGGGGAAATAGATTGGGAGGACGGTGCGAGCGTATTCGTTTTCATGATTCAGCGCGAAGAAAAGTAGAGCTTCCTGTGAGTAATGATAATGTCCGGGGAGGAAGCAGCGACCATTGCCTATATGATATCGGACGAAATTGATATAGACCGTTGACGTATATTACTTTTGCAGACTCCGCAGAAAGTAAACCTTGATAACATTCAGCCAGTGCTGTCTCTTTAGAGCGAGATGTAATATTCTTTTTCCCGAGTGAAAACTCTTATCATAATTTTTATTCTTCCTTTATTCACGATCTGGCAATATTTTGCAAATATTTAAGCTCTCCTTGGTCCAGATGGAAGAAACCAACCACAGATGGCTGGGTGCCATATTTATGTTGTAATACGTCACGCCAGTGGTGAGGCTGCTGGGAGAATTAAATTGCCTGGACCTACCTACTTTCTGCTACATTTTTTATTTTATTTTTATTTGTTATATGGATAGTAAATATTGACACTGGTGAATATCCTGGGGATAAATTGTATGCGTCGGGCGCAGTAGTCGGCAGGGTCGTTATTGTCCTACGACTCTTAATGGCAAGGATATTTTCGTAGGAAAGAATGAGCTATCCAGATGAAAGTATGGATCATAGGTGGATCTAATTTTCTCTTATTTCTAGGTGCCGTCCTTCAATGGGTCCTCGTATTTAAGGTATCCCGGATTAGCCGATACGTCCCTATCCTGGCTGGAATTGGCCGTCACGCTAAAACCTACTGCTCCCGACGGTGTGGTTCTCTATAACGGACATCACAGCGATGCCACCGGTGATTTTATTGCACTCTATCTCTCCGCGGGACACGTGCAATTTACCTTCGACCTGGGAACTGGTCCTGCCACTTTGAGGTACACTAATCCTTGCACGTCCAACACCACTCTACTAGGATCCACACGTATGAACGACGATCGCTTTATCCCCGTCATGGGTCCAGTACAGCTTCCGCCTTGATGGCTCTACCATGAAATTGCAATTATATTCCGAAGGTCCTTGCAAAGCCGATTATTTAATCTCCTTCAGCAGGAGAAATATGATTCAGGATTTGTGGAGGAAGGTAATCGACAAGGATGAAGTACGCCGGCGCAGATGGAACTGGCTTGATTCACGTCTCAAGGAATAATGCCACTTGCATGTATCCTGTTTACATACAATATATTTACCTATTGTGACTATCCATCTACCTACCTACCTAAGTGCACGTACAACCGTGCACGACTGGATTGAATAGATACGCAGTTTGTGAAGTGTAGGGAAATGCAGCAGAATGAATTTTTAAGATTCTATGCCGATTTATAATTCAATCCATTACGTCCTGTTGGCTCTAGGAAGTCAGCGGAAGATTATTTTTTGATCTGTACGTTAAAGTAGGTCACGTTTGCATTGCACGGCTGTACAGTTATCAAAAAATAGAATACGAATGCTTAATAAGAATACTCACAGTCCTTCAATACGTTTCAATGCTCATTGTGTCTACATAGCCATTCCGGTTCGCATTATTTAACGTATATAAAGCAATGTTCTCTGTTTCATGAATTTTTTGTAGTACGTTACCACCTTTTTGGGTTTGGATAATGAAAAATTAATTATCACAGCGCTACGAGTGTGCGTGTGCAAATTTTTATTGGAAATCACGATAGCAAGTTTTTAAAAATAATCTGTTCGTTACGACCCCTGCGTAGATAATAAATTAAATCTCGCGTAGCCTTTAACGCAATTGACCGTAAAGCACAATCATTGAGTATTACTATATATATAGTAAATATACCCAATATGTATGCATATATAGAGAAACAACTAAACGATAAATTGATCACCATAAGTCTAAAAACGTACCATTTTTGAAATTTCCAATGGACCAACAATACAATATTGATTGAGTACATAATATATGTAAGGTACAGAACTATAGATGCTTTTATGTTTTATTAGTGAATATGAAAGCGATAAAAATATTTGTAAAATAATTTAAAAAAACAGGAGATAAAACTATAATGATTCGGATCGACTAAAGTCTTTCCCATTACTTTTTTCTCTCCCCGTTCTTCCTTCGGCAACGTTAATGATTCACTGCGTTATTACTTCTCACTCCCTCTATCCAAATACTCTTCGATTTTCTCGTTACGTTATGAAATGTTCGACGAGTCTAATCGCCCTCTGGTTTCCAGAGTTCTCAGGACCGCAGCTTTCGCGCGTAGTCCATCCCTACCCAGAATATCCAAGTGCAAACTTTATTCGTATTCACTTCGTGGGATTGAAGGGGCACAGTACTTCGAGCCTTATAAATCCCAGCCCTTTTGGCTCCTGTTGGTTTTTCATCACAAGCGCTTAACGCCGGATTAAAAGCTCTCAGTTTTTTACATTCACTTTTGAACCCCTTACGAACCTGCATAAAGGACTGCGAAAACTTATTTCTCATTTTACTCCACAGTCTCATCTATACTCACCCCTACCCTTTATCACTCTTACGATTCCCGATACTCTTCGAAATACTGATTATTAACAGACCTCTTTTCTCTCTTAAACTTATTCATTCACCATTAATGTTCCACCTTGACCCTGTATCGAGTATTCTGTTTTACATCTGGATTCGCTCTCGAGTTATTTCAAGCGGCGTAGGAAGAGTCCGTTATCTTTGGAGAATTTTGCCAATTTTCACGAGCATCGTCGACGGGTTGACGTGCAACGAATTTCATTTGTGCTCGAACGTGACGTTGCGTTAAAGGGGTTACTGGAATTTCTGAAATATTCCGTTCGTACTCCGGGACCAGCGTAAGCCAGTCGTTTACTGATCGTGAATACAACATCACGTCTATATGTATACCCTGTTAATATTTATTTGCCTGAATTATCATACAAAACAAAAGCAAACACGAGATAATTGAATAAAGTAACAAGGCTCCAATGCACGTGGCACAATTTAGTACTGTCACGTTATACATACAGTACACTAAAAGAGCAGTACGTGTCTATGAAAATTATATTTTCTCAATATTATTTTCAGTTAAGGATGAAATTGTTTGTATCGAACGTTGATAAATTTATATTTAATTGAACAACAGGCACGTAATGCTTGGCGATTGTTCGCGATTTAACGTAACTTCGACGTGAACGAATATCCATTTCCGTGAGTCTAAGCCGAACAAACCTCCTTTAACTAATCATCCCTTTACTGTCTTCTAGAACGTATGCCACGCGTATTGCTACGTTAGATGGTATATATGTATAGTATATATACTGGCGTAAACTTTACCTCCTACATATTAGAGGTGTTCATGCATAATCAAAACTTTGCTGTAATTTCGGGCCGACCTGGCACAGCGAATTGTATTATGACTATACTCAAACACGAAGTAGAAGTAGGAACAGAGAACAAGTGGAGTATGAAAATTGTTAAATCTGAATATTGTATTTCCAGAAGTGAGACGCCGGTTCGTCTTGGAGAATGGCTGGAAGTACGTGTGTCGAGAACAGGTCGTCTAGCTTCGCTAGAAGTCGAAGACGATCCATCTCAGGAGATCCTGGCACCAGGAGCATTCACACAGTTGTCCCTGCCCTTGAATCTTTATCTGGGAGGTGCACCGACCCCGGAAATGTATTCACCGAAAATGAAAACAACAGCTAGTTTCATTGGATGCATACAGACGGTTATACTGAATGGTAGAGAAGTAAGTTGAATTGAAAATAAAATAAAGAAGCATTGATTTTAGGATTTTAGGTTACCCGTGGAGATTTTTCATTGGTGAATTTCATTTGGTTTCATTGGATGCTGATGAAGGATTTATGCATAAATCAAAATTCTGTTCTATCGTCGGCTCTATGGCTACCGGCATTACCATGCAGCACTACTTGATGAAGGTAATTCATTGCACGTTCTCTGAGCAGGTTGGCATCCTGGCCGAAGCTCTGGGTGGGGTGAACGTCGGAAATTGTGGACATGCCTGCGAAGCTAGACCTTGCGGTGATGCGGAATGTCGTCCTCTTAGAGAGAGATTCACCTGCCGCTGTCGTCCTGGAGTGCCACACCCTTGTCCAGCGCTGGATTACACTTCGTTAACACCGTCACCACCAAGACCAGATCCATCTGCACCGGCCAGATATGAAAAATCCGTACCCAGCTTCTCGGGTAGCGAGAGTTATTTACACTATAGTGATGCAGACACCATGAAGAGGTGAGCAGAGAGAGCAATACCTACCATCGCTAGGTTTACGTAATACCATTTTTCTAAAGAAGGAGTATTGAAGATCGATACGCAATATCTGCTTTTCAGAATAATAAGCTACCGAGTGGACATCAACATGCGATTCAGGGCGAGCAGCAGTAGCGGTTTACTCCTTTGGAGCGGAAGGCAACCTGATCCCCAGGAGAAGAGGGATGCCAACGATGATTTCCTTGCTCTCGGCTTAGACCAGGGCTATCTCACTTTGGCCTATAATCTAGGCTCTGGAGAAGCCGTTCTCAGATACAATCTCACGAGATTAGATGACGATCTTTGGCATCGCGTCAGAGCCGTTAGGTGAGTTGATCTTATGGAATTGTTTTTATGTACTAATAAAAACGCGATTGAGTTGTGGTATTTATTATATAGGTAAGATAGCTTTTTCATTCGACATCTCTCTCACTCGATTATTTGCACCCTCGAATCTTGATCCTTTTATTTTCATCTCTCGTGTTACCAGAGTTCTCTTGTTGTTTATTAATTTCTATAACTTTAAAATATACATAGTGCCGTATACGAATACATTTATCGAGGGCTAGTTATTCTGATTCTTTACCGGGAACCTTCATTATAGACTCTAATTGATCATTGAGTTTACTCTGGTATTTTCTTGTTCAAGTACGCCTTGAAGCGTACCTACCCTTTTAAAAGTATCATTATTCTTAAAGACTGTTCCCTTTCCTTTTCTGTATTAAGGAAGGAAATGGCAACACAAATGTATACTTAAACAATAAAGCCTCTAATTAATTACCTCCTTTCTCTTTCTCTCTTATATTTCGTTCTATCTTTCACAAGCTCTGTGGACTCTACCTAATCCACCATTCTTGCTTAAATATTGATCAGATTCCATTGCTTGGACCTTCCTCAGCAATATTTAACGTGAACCAATTCAACTTAAAAGATGCTATACAATACACCGACCTTGTTGTACGTTAATTCCTACTTAAGTTGAAGACTATTATTAAAACTTATCTGAAATACCTTGTAAAAGACTCATTAATAATACTTCATAATTATACAGCCGTTCGATACGTTGAAAAAAATATATAAAATCGTAGACATCGCTAACAGAATCATTTTTAAAAGAAATTTGTTCCTTCCGGAATTTTCACCTGTACTGCGCAAGGGAGATGAACATGAGAGCTAAATGAGCAAACGGCAAAAAAATGAGAAATGAGTGATCGGAGAGAGAATGAAGAATCCCAAAGCTTTTTCGGAAGAAAGTAAATACAGTGCTATAATCTTATTATTGTCCCACAGAAACGAACAGTGGGCTTCGCTCGTGGTTGATAGCGGTACAGGAGTCTCAGCTTCTTCTCCTGGACAGTTGAGACAACTTAATACCGATACGGGTCTCTACGTTGGTAAGTTTAAAGTTTATATATAGTAAAGTATTTTGAAAAGTCATAGTAACGAGCATAGCGGTCATATTTCAAGTTCCACGATTGTGTTCAGACTTCATTAAAATTTACAAAATAGCAACGACCTGAGGTGGCACTTGGAACGAGTTTAATACATAGAGATATCGAAGTCGTGTCGCCTCGGTTTCGTTTAACTTGAATATTTAATTTAAGGTGGTGCACCGGACATCGTAAGGACAACGGGAGGAAGGTATACAAAGGGCATCGTAGGCTGCATCAGCGATCTGGTATTGGACTCCGACTATTCAGTGGCGCTGTTGTCGCCGGAACAGGCAACTAACACGCACTCCTGTATTCCCTGAGTATCTCAGAATATGCAATAGGAGGCCGGATATCACGCGGAGTTAGGATATGAAAATTAATGAATAAAAAATAGAAGTTAAAGTGTGAATTCCTTTGGAAATGGAGAGCGGCCATTTTATGGAACGACGAACTTCTCCGTACCGGTCGGCGTGTTCGGATTATACTTAAACATGACGTCGACATGGCCGACGAATCATATTTTGTACAGACTCTTACGAAGTGAGGAGTTTTTAAAAGGTAGTGGATTTCTCTACCCTCGAGGATAGATCGACTGTCGGATTCTAGTCAGCTTCTTGTAAATATTAAAGTAATTGGTACACCGATCTATCCGCCTTGACAGGCTTTCTTCCGTGGCAACTTCCATGTTGTTATTGTCGATTTTATATGTTATTTTTTTCTATGTTGTCAGCTCTGTTATTTTTACTGCAAAAATCGAAATTTTCTGTGATCCATATTATTTAACGACTTTCGGAATAACAGATATTTGCATTCATTGCTTTACCTGCGTCATTTTATATCACTCCTCATTTTATCCATTGCATAACTGTGTGTAGATATGCCTGTGACTTAACGCCTGCTACTTGTAACAACGCTGTGTCATTCGAATTTGACCTTTAACCGGGAAATTGATGTGTTGGAAAGCGGAAATAATTTTTAATAAAAGTATTCGTCATATAATTGCAGAAGTGCACTGCAATGAAATCGTTTATTCGACACTCACACGTGGTGTGAATAACGTGCACTTGTAATATTGTATGGATGTTTGCATCATGTAATGTGTGCGTGTGAATGAGAGGTGTCGTTGAAAAGCAACGCGAAGAAACAAATACGAGCTTGTGTATTCTATGATACGTTCTCTGTGTGTACATATAAATATATTATTTATTATTCTAAGTAAGTTGCCATGGTAGAATTCATTTGATCGGTGGTGATCGTCTCCAGGCAGATATTACGTAGGAGACACATTGTCTTCGAGATGACGGCTTTTGGCCTAAGGAAACAGATTAATAGAGAAGAAACCCCTCCGCGTCAATTTTGTATCGCCACTTCCGACCGGAGATAGAGAGAAACCCGTTACAAAATTCAAACAGCAAATGTCGCACCTTTATATTCGTATTGCGCAATACAAGTCGGTATTCACGTCCGAGCACATCGCAATTTTTACCAGTGAAGTTATATGTACTTATCTGCCACTTTTATATGTAACGTAAAATTTTTCACGATTTTTTAGCGAGCAATTGATCGAATTCACGTACTTACGTATATGGCATAAATACATCCACGCACTCCTTATTTTTTAGACGGGGTTGATTACAATGGCAACTACTTGTTAAAGGGGAGAAAACCTTGCAAAGATAAAAAATAATTTCGTGTCGCTCTACGCGAAATAAAGAAGTTTCATATGGAGTCGGATAAAAACTGGACCAAAAATCAAAATACTTTTTTTTCTTCTTTATTTACATTACGTATCAAGAGCACGAATAACAGTGCAAGTCCAATTGAATTGGCTGGGAGTAAAAAGTTTTTATCAAAAAGTTGACACCTGTTTGTACAGTCTGTCGCTCGATATCGTTTATTTATAGCAATAATAGGGTGAATTGGGCTTCTCGATGATTAATACACATTATCTGGATAGTCAACCCCACTTTCAGGAAAGCACGTCGGCGCTTTCATTAGGAAATTAATTAGCAATTGTATTATGAACTTAATGGGACGGTAGAATATTCGTATTTATGATGAAAAATTCTCAGTGAACGAGAATAAAAAATAATGTTCTCTGTGTCCGATCGAATGATCTTTGGCCCAGTTTGGTCAAAATAATTTTTCAAGAATTATTACCGGTCGGACGAATTCCAGGTCAATACGTATACACGCCATATCCAATAAAAAGAAAAACGGTGAAGAATAAGAAGAATATGTAACGAATAGATTAATGACGTAACGATTTGTCGACTTTATCGAGAGAATTCTATAACGGTCGACCCCTTGACACAGTAACACATCATAGAAGCAATCGGCTATAGTCAATTTTGTACAAGCGTTATTTTCTTGAAACTATATATATAAATACATATTAATAAAAAAGAGATAAATGGTAATTAACGTAGAGATTAAAATATGATAAATAAATTATTCGATATTGTTAGTGATGTAAGTCACACTCGGTAACTTTGTTAGCCTATTTTCATAGCACCTTCAGTTTTATTCAAAATCTATTTATGTGCTTACGAAGTAAATTTTTCATTTGAATTATATGTACGCTGAGTTCATAAAGAACGTAAATTATAATTACTTATTCTATCAGTGTATCGTTACGAACATTGTTTTTATTCAAACTCTCAGCTTGCAACTTGGATACTAATTGAATGACTTACTCTAGATCCATATATGTACCGTGATAAATATAACATGGACATAATAAGAACAGTACACGAGGAATTAAAATAAAACAAAGAAAACTGATAATTTCTTCTTTGAGTAGTTTCTCATTTTTTAATACTAAATCTGAGTGCAGTGAACGTTGTCTCACGTCTGGCTGAATATTTGAATGTCGTAGAGAGCAATACAAAAATATTATAACTACAGCTTTTCGAGAAGA
The DNA here is from genome assembly GCA_030142655.1 of Trachelus tabidus. Lineage (NCBI taxonomy): Eukaryota > Metazoa > Arthropoda > Insecta > Hymenoptera > Cephidae > Trachelus > Trachelus tabidus. The sequence goes on from JARQTI010000132.1 coordinate 59,519, forward strand.
AGAAAAGGAAAAAAGAAATCTCCCTCCTACGGTCGTTGTAAACATTTATATTGATTTATGTCATGCGAATGTACAGTTTCACAGAGAAAAAGAACTATACATATAGATAAATATATATATAAATATTTAACAAGAAATAGGGAGAGAGAGAGAGAGAGAGAAAGAACGAGAGAGAAAAGAATGAAAGCGAATATGTGGACCGTCAAACTGAATATATTCTTTTGACGATGTCCAAGAGAAATCGTGCGTAAACACTGTCCTGTGTAAAATAATATAAATGTACCTATACGATGCTAGCAATACACGACCGTGCGTCTGATTTGAACCGCATACTTACACTTTTGTATCCTAACTGATATATTCGTTTATCCCTTTTTATATATGAAATCGTTACTTTTCAATACCGATACTTGAGAGTAGCTTATGCCACGAAAGTTGACTACACTGTTCACGAATAATATGCTCCGTTCTCTTTCCTCATAGAAATGCAGTACCATGCGAGTTTACATAAAAATTTTATCATCCAAAGGACTGGCTACAGATTATACCAGCTCTAATTATAATTACTATGTGTACGTGTGAGTGTATGTATGCATTGTGTGCACTCGTTCAAATACAATTGATCGGTCATTGATTAATTGATGACGATGGTAATTCGATTAGTTTTTTCTTTATTTTGTCGCCAATAATGAGAATTTATGAAAAGTCGATCGGCCGATCCTTTCAGGGTATGTATTCATTTTCTTTTTTTATTCTCAATCGTCCTAATAGTTTAACGCTTATATTTATTTTATCCATTAGCATTGAATCCCTCTGGACTCAAGGCACTTCTCTTGATGAGAAGGGACTTCAATCAGGAGAGAGTAAAATTGTGAGCGTATTAATATCACTTGCTCGGTAATTGGATGGAAGATTTAATGCAGAATGTAATGAGCAGTACGTAATAAGGCTGATAAGGATGATAATTATGTCGTGATGTATGCTACTTAAACTTGACGCAGTCTCCTAAATATCATCTCATACACAATCGGGAGGAACGAGGTAAACCAAGGAAAAAGTAATATATTGAGGAAAGCAGGAAAAAATCATACATATTAAGCATATAATAGGTAATAAATATATTATTATGGGATACTATAATGAATATATGATGCTACATTAACTAGTTCTATTATGTCCATCTGCAAAGTCTATTACAAGAGTCTAAACTACCGGACACGGCTTCGGCGTGTACTGACCGAGATATGTATATCCAAAGTCCTTATATATCATCATATAAGTTGGTTAAATGATAGCGAAACATAACTCAATCGGATTTCTTTTTCTTTGATTCACACGCTCATAGTCGTGTGTACTTTTATCGTTAAAGCGGATCAAAACGCATACGTCAATTCAACTTTTCGTTATGTCATGGATCAGGCAATAGAAGTTAATTATTTAAGTTCTTAAAATAATTAAGATGAACTCTAAAGCATTGCAATAAGTTCATTACTCACGTAGGAAACGTGTCTTCTATGTTTGTACATGAAATTTATGCCCAAAAGCCATGATGGCGTCTTTACTTCCGTGACGCCTTCAAGAAGTGAAACTGCGAGACGAGGAGAAAAACCGTTAAGAGAAAACTTAAAACTGTCTTTTCGTTATGTCAGATTTTACCTACGTTAAGGATTCTGACGTAATTATAAACTCACTGTCACATGGAATTCTTTGTGAAATTATATGTATGTTCGTACACCCAGTGGTATAATTCCATATGGACTATCGTTGGTCCGCGAGATCAGTGTTTTTCAAGGGGTCTCCTGCTTTATGGATTATAACGTAAAAAAGTCCCTTCGTTTTGACATTGATCTCGCGAACCAGCTAAATGAGCAAGTGTGTGTTGTTTCAACCCACGTTGTCAAAAACATCAATAAAGATGAAATTTTTTAAAGCAAGAAAAGGTTTTTTCTGATATTTAGTTATTTCTTTTGATGCGCTAGTAATGGGGACCGACAAGAATGCGCGAAGGATCGACGCACGGACTTAACGAGCTTGCACTTTTTGCAATTCTACTGTGTTGCATATATCCCTTGCTGCCTAAGGATGCTTCAGGTATTATTGGAAATGACTCAATCATGTTGAAAACATAAAAAATGAACCTAGAGCACAAAGTGCTTCGTTGCTTCTCTGTTTATTGAAACATAACATGCTTTCAGCGCTCACGGCTCATTTTTGAACACACCTATGGTGTTTCTGAGCACGTGAAATAACGCTTGGGCGAACGGATATTATATCTTGCAGATAACCAATCAATATCCATAATTTATGTCCATAATTGTACAAATTCGAAATTTCTAAATATACTTAGTGCACTTTTTATTTTTCAAACGCAAGTGTAATAATATCGATCCGTCCAGTAAATGAACTTTCGAAATTCGCGATCCTCCGAAAATTATATCTCTCCGGCCAAATCAGACATGTTACAATACCAAGGACCTCTAACAGAATCAACTATTTTATTCTAATTACAACAAAGTAATAAGAGTAAGTAAAGTACAATTCAAATACACTTTAAAAAGCTTGAGAATGTTGCCAGCAAATTTTCTTTATCGCTACTATCCAAAAATAAGCATTTACATGATTGTATTAATAATCACGAATAAGTAAACTTTTATATGTTATAACTTTCGAAACAGAAATGGAAGTTCTCTCCCGAGAGTGGACCGCCCTGGATCAGCAAAACGAACGCAGCGAGAAAGATAGAAAGTCTTTAGAAACCGAAAAGAATAATTTGGAAGTAGAAAAGATCAATCTCGTAGAAAGTATAAATACTATGACAGAATATCGTGTATCTTTGGAGATCGAGCGCAAAACTCACTTTACTTTTACGCTATAAATATATTTAGTTAAAGGACTTGGCAATATACCATCAACATTCCTATTCCAAAGTTCCTATATTTTCTTATATGTTAAACGGCAAGCTTAAAATTTGTTTCACGATGGTAGAATTTAAACACTAAATGTCATTCAGGAGGAAACAAGCAAATTTTTACCCATCATATTTTCCGTGGATTCAGAAATTCTGTGGAATTATTTGAAAATGACAGCTTTATAGCGATCACGGGGACAGGATTTGTTACGCTCTTGGTTTGAAATTACCAGGTAAGGCTTTGGAAATAAAATACTCTTGCATATGATGCCACCAGTATATTTAATAGATGTTTTACCGATGTTGCGTAGCAGAAGCATTGTTAAAACCTATCAGGAACTACAGAACTCCTAGAGAACTATTGAAAAAGTTCTAAAAACTATTGAAAAAGCCTATTGCTGAAACATATAAGAGATTTTAAAAAAGTACGGTGCTGGAGCTGACATCCTTATAGCACCTCAATTTTCGTAAAATACATATTTTAACGATGTTACGTAGCAAAACTATTATCAAAACCTATCAGGAACCTATCAGGAACTATGGAACTCCTCGAGAACTATTTAAAATGCCTATTGATGAAACATTTTCCAAAAATTGAGGTTCTGCATGGTTATGAAGTTGGCACCGCAATTTCTTTAATATGTTTCAACAGTAGGCTTTTTCAATAGTTCTCGAGGAGTTCTATAATTCCTGATAGGTTTTAACAATAGTTCTGCTATGCAACATCGGTAACATATCTAGTAAATATACTGGTGGCATCATACGGTTCAGTGCATGGAGGCATGAGGTGCTGGCTTTTGTCATATTAAATTTACTGAGCTTACACTGTGCGCTCAAATTTAAGATTACAAAAAGAAATATTTAGGCAATATCTGATGAGCAGCCCCGTTCTAAGGGTTGCTCTGGTAACCAGCGGTAAGTTGCGGAGAACCTCTGCCGGCCAGACTACACGTTCGTGATCACCTGCAGCTCGGCTACGACGGGATATGCATTATCAACGGAGGCGATGATCACGAAATCCTGCTCCCGGACTCGCCGCTCCAATTTAGTGCCATGCTTTTGGTATCGCCTAAAACCATAGCGTCGTACATACATACCGTTGATACATACATACATCTCCCTACTCATCTCTGTAGGGTACATGTCTTGAAATGTGAGGCAGAGTAGGAGTGGCCATCCCTGACCAATCTATTTGCTATTACGAATATTTTGTACCGCCAAAATTTGTATTGGAATGTCTGATATTAAAACTGTCATTGCGCTATTATGCAAACATTTAGATACGGCCGCTGACGTTGCGCTTAAACCAGAACATTTCAGACTGTCTAAATTTGACAAAAAATCAGATGATACTGTGAGTTTTATTGAAATTATTGTTTTCTCTTTATTTTTTCTAAGTTCTAACTTGCACTTTATTCATTTTTAATTTTTTCCAGGTCAGAGCATTATGGAATGCATTATATACCTTGAGTTGTTACGCTTTGGATGAAAATCAGGAAAATGTCAACTTCGGTTTGTTTTCATTCTTCTTGTAGTATGAAGTTTTGTTTTTTCTTTGTATTATTTGTTCACGAGTTTCTTTTGCAAATGTCACCTTAGATATTTGTATTGCAGATAAATTTACAAAAGTGAAATTAAACTTTGCTTACTTACAATACACTGCAGTAAACTTTTATTCCCTGCTTCCATCGGATGACTGCAATTCTAGAGAACTAATCTTGGCCTTTGCTTGGCTGCTTGGAGCTCACAGTGTTTTGAAAGACTTAGTTAGAAAGAAAATTGCTAGCAGTATTTTAGGAAGAGAATATTCTTCTATCGATATATCAGAAGTAAGTACACAACTGATTAATCCAAAGTTTATTTCTTAAGATACCAGTTACACCATTGCAATTTTTGTCAGCAGGATGTTTCTAAAAGTGAACACTTATCATCTCTAAATGCACAAATACATAATATTATTCATATCAGTGGTAAGATAAATCACAATATGAAAGGAATTGCAGAACTAGCCAATGAAAAAATTAAGTTGACGGCAAAAGTCCATGCAGCCAGCATAAATGCAAGTGGTTTACCACATTTAAGTGTGTCGGAAATGGCACTAACAAAGCGATTATCTGTACAGAATAAGGACACCCCATTAAAAGATGAACAAATATTGCACGAATTACATAATTTAGCAGTAATTCTTGATACGCATGCAAAATGGAATAAAAAAAAACATATATTCTTTGATTGGATGGTTAGTTTGAAATCACAAGTATCTACATACATTTTTTTCTATGATAACATTAGCACACCTGTGTGATCACAGAATAAAATTTCATAACAAAGTAATTTAAATATAAAAATTCTTTCAGATAACTGTAATTGATGAGCATAAGAAATGTAAAGCCAATGAATTCACGCAGGACAATCAAAATGAATTATTAAAATTTATTTGTTTACTACGTCAATTAACAAAGTACAATTTGCGAAATCTAAAACGTACAAGCGTTTCAACAAAGAAATCAAATATGGATTGGCAATGTGCTTCTCGTTATTTACGAACTATGGACAACGCTATAGAAACTGAAGATTGGATGCTAGAAACAAAAGCGCATTTAGAACAGACAGAAATTGAACTGGAAGAAAAGAAGAAAATATTGACGAATCAATTAAACGAACTGTTAAGTGCTATTCCAAATTGTATGGAAGCATAATCGATTAAACATTCATAAAAATAGAAATACTATTTCGCAAAACCGTTTATTCATTTTATTTTTCCATTCACGTTATAAAAATTACATTAAGATTGTGTAATAACCGTCATATTCCATCGTTTTTTTTTATTAATTATCTATATAATTCAATATATATCGTTGAAAAAACGACTAGTGTATTAAATTTCAGTACGTGTTAAAGATTATCAAAAAATTGACCCAGTCAAACATTGCTTATTCTGGTCAACAGAAAGTACATAGTACAATAATAAATACACATATGTATCTTTGGAAGATTAATTCTATTCGATGTTTAGCAGCATAGTTGCAACAATAATTATTATCTTGAAATGTGCAATGATGGAGTAATGACACGTAAGAAATTTGTGCGTCTGTTTGTTCCCATTCAAAATATACATTTTGTTTTGTCATTGTCGTTAGTACACATATACATCTACATATATTTCTGTATTAGATCCAAATTAACGATATCCCAGGCCAGTCCCATTGGATTGTCCCATACATTACGATTTCTTAAATGCAATTGTGAACACAACGTTTCCATAGTATTTTATCGACTTTCAAAGAGACTACTTTTTTCAATTAAACATTTGACTTTCGGAATTAAATTACACTAGAAACGGGCGTCATAGTTTTTCTCTTGGATAACCCTGTATCCTTTTTAATTTCTTTAACGCACATTTAGCTGCCGTGCACTTAGCGATTCTGTAATTTCTCCCAATTCCTTTGAACGACCCTTTTCCAAAAACGTCTACGGTTACACGAACCCTACGTCCGTCAGCAAGTTTCTCAGGTTTTCCGAACTTTGCGGTCTCGGGTTCCAACTCCAGTAACTCCCGAATTGGTGATTTAGGAACATTGGTACTGAATTGCTCTACAGGACATGATAGATGTTTCATAAAATGTTATGAGATGAAAAATATAAGTAAATAGATTGCGCACCAATTTCGGACTTCATTATTCTGTAATAGACACTCCAGACTGCGTCGAGAGACATTCCACTGTCTAGGTATATTGCACCAGCCAAAGACTCGAAGACGTCACCCAATGCCTTTGGGACTTCCACATCTTCAGCCTCTTCACATTCCTCTTCTCCAATCAAATAATACTAAGATCATAATATTTTTTTATACTTCATCATAATATATATCTCGCAATTCGTGGTTCACCGTTTAAGTTACTTCATGGACTTAATATTAGTCACTTCAGCCCTTACCTCCTCACTAATAGAATGACCATTTTCTTCTTGGATCCTGACAAATCGATCGATAACAACACTTAATCCAGGTGACAGATGACGAAAATATTTATGAAATCCACATCGAACAGCCAACGAAGCGAATATAGTGTTATTCACCAGAGCTGATCTTAAATCCGTTAAGGCACCAGGAGAGTGTTGTCGCGAATCCTCATATAAGTGTCTTGTTATTAAATAATCTAATTATTAAAAATTAATTAGTTTCTCTATATTAACATCGAATAATAAAGAACGAATGAAACTCATGTAATACCTAGTACAGCATCTCCTAAGAATTCCAAACGCTGATAACAGTCTGTCAACCTGTTTGGTTGATAAGATGCGTGTGTAAAAGCTTGCAAAAGGTAACTCGCATCCTGAAATTTGTATCCTATATTCTCCTCTAACTGATTGTATCCATCAAGCATTGTTTTCAGTTCACGTTCCGGATCAGGCGTGTGTCTCAGTAAAGGATATTGTGGTTCCTCTAATTTGCCATAGCGTATCTGTAACATAAAACAGAAAATTGCATACACAAAACTAATTAATAGTTTGTTTAAAATATATATTGAACATTAATTAGCAGCTAACCTGTGTCCATATGGTTTTACCATACTCATTTATTCTTTTAACGTATGGCGTACTCCCAGGATATCTTTCCACAGGTTCAGTATCCTGAAATATACACACCTCTTCCGTTGGTAAGACATGAATCCCTAACCAAGCCATAAAAAGTAAAGCACCCCTGGGGCCGCAAGCAATTAAGTATGCTCCAATTAACGCTTCCACGCAATCGGCTATGCTTTTGTCTGGGATACTATGCTGTGTGATTAGATTATACGGTATAAAACACCGAAAAGTATCTAGCTCATTTGTTAAACAGCTTTCATTTTTATCTAGCTCGATTCTCATGATTCCTAACTTGTGCTCCGTCTCGCGAACCAACTGAGTGATGTCAGTTGGATTGAAAGCTTGCAGAGCAGGAATGTCTGCCTGATTCCAAAGCGTAGATGGCACACCAGATTCGATTAACGCTTGTTCCAATTCCCGAGGTACGTAGTAACAGGGTGGCAGCCAATTATCATGAGGTTCAAATTTTGTTGCTATCATACTTTCTCCGAGCATTTTTTGTCGTCCCAGTCGATAAAGGTTCAAATTGCTTACCTAAAAGAAAAATGACGTGCGCAGAGATCATAAGAGAGTTAGAATTCGTAACTTGTTAAGATGAATGACATACTTGCTTTGAGCGAAGGTGGCTCAATTTTCCTTCGTGGATATTATCATAAGTACAATATAAATATGTGGTAATAGCATATTTTAGAAAAGAATCGCCTATTGTTTCTAAACGTTCTAAATTGATACCATCATTAGCATTAGACATCGTTAATGCCTGTAGTATCAAGCTAGGACTTGGACCTGGATGTCCTTTTAATTCTGGTTGATAATCGAAACTAAATAAACTTTCATCTTTATGAAATGTCAGGGCGGATGTGCTTGGTCGCTTTTTCACAGGCGCTACTTCATGCTTTTTCTTTAATACTTCATTTTTAAAATTTTCGACTACCTTAGCAATATATTCTGTATAGTTAGCGTTCGGTTTTTTCACGTCAGCTTGATTGTTGAGAGAATTTTTTCTTTTAATTGTGATTTCATCGGAACCGGATATAAAAGAACCACTGCCAATAATCTCTCTTTCTTTCTTTTTTGCAAACTCATAGTGTGCCGCTTTATGCTTTTCCAACAAGGAATCGTTCATATTCTCGAGACAGGTCCAAATATTCTCATCTGAACTTCTCTCGACCTCGAGAAGGTCCAAGATCTTTTTATTGATTTCTCGTTTGCAAATTTGATTCTCGTCTTCCACAGCTTCCGCGACGTTTTCTCCCATGTACGCTATTCGTAAACCTCTACTTTCATCTTCACTTTCATCAGAAAAATCGATTAATCCCTCGCTACAAGTATCATCTGATTCGTAACCGTCCAGATCAGAATCACATGCTGGAGAACCATATCGAATATCATTCCAACTGAAATCTGGCTGTAATACTGTTAAATTCATGGGGAAGGATTTAATATTTTCAGAATTAAATTCCATTGAATTCATAGCCATTTCATTGGACCAAGTGCCAATTTCTAGTTCATTATCTTTTGATTGCTCAATTTCCTCCAGCTCAGGGTCAATGCTTTCTTTAGATATTGCTGATTCGTTTAAACTATCTTTGTCATATGCTAATTTATTTTCAATCTTATCACTAATGGAACTTTTATCAGCGTCAATGTTATTTCGAACTGCTTCATTCTTAGATTCATTAGCTTTTTCAGTCTCTTTTGATTTCTTTAATACTTCAGCTAAGCTCCAACCAAAATCTAACGGTGGCCACTCGAAATCTATAGTAATAATGTCATTAAGCAAATAGATCTTATAAGAATATAATTATTTGAAACTTACTTGAATTCAGATGTACTTGGCCTAAATTTATTGTCTGTGCTACTTGACATCGTATTTGATTTGCAAGGAGCAATGCATTGATTCTGTAAAGGATACAAGGTAGGCATACAGCCTGTCTCCATAAGGAAGCCGGAAATGGATGTATTGCACATAATTCCGCAACAAGAATCTGTTTTTGTTCTAAGTTCTCACGTTTGGCTCTTTTCGTTTCTTCGCTACTAGTTGGCAGAGCCACTCCCTTACGATTAACATATCTAAAAAAGACGTGAACTTAGAAACACTATTATTTTTATTTTCTTCGCTCTACTTGATGCTAACCTGGGTGTAAGAAAGTTCAATCTAGCTGACGTATGATCTACATCTAATAAGGGTTGATTGAGATTTTGTATCTGTATATTATATTTCTTTAAATAATATTCTTCAAATGTACTGTAATCCGCACCAGGAAACGAAGACTTTGGATTCAAGTTGCCACAAATTTCAGCAACATAAAAATACTGCACAAGGACATTAAATTATAAATTAAACATATTGATTATTACTTGGGTGTTACTAATGAAGTACCTGTGGTTGATCTTGATTTCTATACCATGGCATTATAACAGCATCGTGATACTTGCTGGGATCAAATTTAAAATACTTCCTATCTTTTTCAGGAACTTGATTAGGTACAGTATTTCGATTTTTATAAATACAATCAAGAAAATCCCAGTCTACATTCACATCAGGTCCATCATCTGTTATGACTAAAATTAATTCATAGATAGAAAAAAAAATGTAAACTCTATGTTAAATAACAAGCACTTACCTGTTTTTACAGGAACTATGATGTAAGAATTTTCTGAGGCATTTGGATCGAACAACATCAAATACTTCTGTAATCTTAAAACGTTAGTAAATGTATAATTAAGGAAAGCAGCAACTCTTTCTATTTGCACTTCGTCCAATATTACTGTCTCTTTACTAAGTTTTAATTTTACGTGTACTTCTCCCGATCTCGTGTAAATTGGAAATGGGCATAGCTGAAAGCAAGAAACTTTGTTTTACACAAGTCAACTAAATTAGTGATATACTCAATAAATACCTTAGGAATTTCCTTTAACGTTAAAATACCAAATCCAATAGCGGATTCTTCTGGAGGATAAATGCGCCGACCTCTTGTATTTTGCTCCTCTGGTAACGGACAACTCAGCATCATATTGATATGATACAAATAGGAAGGGACTCCTATTATAGGTCTGCAGTCTGTTAATGCTTCAGCAGTCTAAAAAGTCAATATTCAGATAATTTTATTTTTTAGAAAATATACATATATGTAAAAATACAGGAAATCAAAATGTACCTTCTTGTAATAATATTGTCTACGTTTTGTCGTACCAGGCCGAGCTTCAGAAAAATCCGCTTTACTCTCATCTGGCAAAGCTGGTACTTCTGCATCCTCAGGCTTAGCTTTGAAATTTTCTTTACCAATTGGTAACAGATTATCATCAATCTCATTCTCTCTGTGTAATTCTACGCACAATTGTAATGCTGCCAGGCGTCGGGCCATTGCTCTATTTGGCATTGGGTACGACTACGATATTTAAAAACAATACATCAAATCAGACCCTAAAACATTCCTCAATAATAAAAATTGTACTCACAGAAACAACGTATTTTACAGGTGAGTTAATAGGGAGTCTCAAGGAACAAATGTACATAATTGTGTTGTCTATATCGACTGTGTCTATAAACCACTCAGGAGTTAATCTCGTAAAAGTGTCACTGGGTAACTTGGCACAATATCTAAAAAAAAAAAATTTTAATATTATTTAATAAATAGTAGATACTTGCCAACATCTTCCTAGTGGACTCTTTTGTCGTACCTATTCACTAGTGAAATAGCAGAGTTAAATGAGACACTGGGAGCATCATCAACGTCCAGTGGTTTGTACTGTGGTATCATAGCTGCATATTTATCAGCTTCGAGTTCTTCCTCCTCCATTGGCTCCTTGTTCGAGCATTTTGTTAATAGGATCTATGAAAAAGATTTGTACTTCGCTTATTCGTTAACTATATGCAATAAGATTTGCCTATCCTGAGAAATATAAAATTAACGAACCTTTTCGATATAGTGATATTGAGCAAGTCGCCAGACACATATTTTGGATTCCTTTTCAGGTACTAATAATACATGAAGTGCATCTATCGCTCTGGCTCTACTCTTACATTGCACGTATGACTGGTAACTCTTTGGAAAGTCGTATCTCATCACAAAGTTACATTTTGGAATATCAATACCTTTATAAACAGAAAGTAAATAATTATAAAGTATTATGAATTTCCAGCCTAATGTTTTGTAGTTTTTAATCAATACAAACCTTCTTCTAATATAGAAGTCGCAATTAAAAGATTACACTCGTGAATTCTAAACCGTTTTAAAACTTCTTCTTGCTTTCTATGTTCCATTTCCACGTCACGTGCATAACTCATGTCATCTACAGTCTTCTCGATCGTATATAACGGTGACAGGAAGTGTAAGTCCTGATCATGCTTGCACACTTCCTATAACATTTTCTTCCTTAATGTCATATCGAAAGGATTACAGGCGTTGTTTGTTTTGATACAATTCTAATACGTTGTAACAGAAAACTAACGTACGTTTAATAAATAGAATAAAATTTTTGCAGTGAAAGCCCTGTCGACAAATATCACTCCACATAAGAGATCAGGATCTGTAATGCTGCGCAAGTGACGCAGAGATTTTGGTGACCTCTTATATCCTTCTTCATGTGGTCTCCAATTACTTCCAAATTTTCGAAAATGCATATGATTTTCTCTTATAGGTATAAGTTCTTTATTACTTTCAGTTTTAACATTAGTATCTGTTAAATATTCATAGGGTGAAACATAAAAAAGTAATTATGTGTGCAACATTATTCTACCTACTTACCGTTATTTGCTTTATTGTCAATGTTATGTGAATCCTTGGAATGAAATGGAGTATAAGTTTTTAGAATTTTCAGCAGGCGGTGGACTTTTGGCATTGAAAATTGATAGATTCTTTCCCTTTCACTCAATCCTTCAAATTCACTTTCACAAAGAGCCCTAGTAATTAAAAAACAGAATTCAATTTATTTTGATAATTTCCCAACCACCAAATATATTATTTACCGAATCTTTATGAATACTGATGCCACCACATTAAACAATAAATAATGACGTTCATAAGGAGTTTTGACTTTCAGTTTTTCTGTCAATATTAAGAGTGCTAGGGCTGCACGATCGGCGCACCAAGGCCCCAATGTTCTTAAAACGTATAAAAAATCTTCTATCATTTCACATGGCTTGTCTGTTGGGTCAGGAATCTTTTGTATATCCTCCAGAAATTCCTCATTATATATTTCTGTCGGATCGTAACGATGATCACGTAAAAATTCCATAGCATGCATGGCACAAGTTTCTAAAGCCTCATGAAGGTTTCCTTTCTCACCGTCTTTATATTCTACTATATACTCTTTTGGCTTTGGACTGTAACTGTTATCAATAGCTTAATATTTGATCTCATTTACCATAAGTTATAAAAACTTACCGTAATATAGAGAGAATGTCACTAGCAGTCTCAACCTCACAGTAGAAAGTATTTTCCACCTTTTCTATCTCCAATCCTAATACTCCAGGTTCTTCAGTTAAATTAAATAGAGGCACAGCAAGACCAATAATTCTAGGCCCATTCTTACACGATAAAAAGGTTTGCAAGACAATATTGAGATCACCATCTTTTAAAGATGTGTGACACTGATCAACTACTACTAAGTTTATCTGACTGGGAAGAATGTTTTGTACTTGCAACAGATGAGCACACACATCTGATGTTGTGACCAATACCTATGTTTAATTAAGTGTACATAAAATTTTTAACGTTAATCATAAATACCTCTCAGATAATTTTACTTACATTAGCATTGGTAAAATCATCCATAAATTCTTTTCCAGGGTTTTCATTGCAGACTAGTACTTTTAAGTCAGTCAATTGCTGAACATAAGTGGCCTTTATTATGCATTTATCGAATTCCTTTAAAATATAAATTGCTCTTTTACCACCTTCGGCTATAGATCTGCAGAATACTTTGTATTAATAGCATGTTCAAATATATAAATGTACCTCTACCATTTTAATATACATTACCTTCTGTTATTGGTTGCTAATTCTTGAATTAACTTAATGACTATGAAAGTCTGCTCAGAATATTTCCCTAAGCATACTATTATATTTCTCTCCTTTGCTGCATACAGAAGTTCCACCTATGGATAAGCAAATTATACTATTTAATATGAAAATGTAAATTACCATTTAAAATTTAACGAAATCTGAATCATTTGACCAGTATCATTTTTATCACACTCACTTGGTACTCTCTAGGAGTGAAAGACTTCGTGTAAACCTGATCGTTCAACGGAAATGCCATGGAAACTACGGCTTGAATAATCAACCTCCGTTTTTTACAATATTTCTATTATATTTTGATAGCAACTTTATACACGATTCCTAACATTTGGAGAACTGTTCTGTCAAACGTTTTAATCGTGTTAGGTTATTTCAAACATCTGACCAACATCACCACATTCACCATAGATCTAGGGTCTTCCTTCCGTTCCTTATGACTGACTCCTCCAATGAGGATATGTGCCAGAATAGATCTAGGGTATCAAAAACAGATATGAATAGGGAAATTTGCAACCAGAGATGAGTAGGGACAGAGATGAGTAGGGAGATGCACAACGCTACGGTTTTAGGCGATACCATAAGCATGGCGCTAAATCGTAGCGGCGAGTCCGGGAGTAGGATTTTGTGATCGTCGTCTCCGTCGACAATGCGAACCCCGTCGTAGCCGAGCTAAACGTGAACACGAGCGCGTACCTTGGCGGGCAGAGGTTCTCCGCTACTCAGCGCTGGTTCCCAAAGCAACCCTTAGAACGAGACCTGGAAATATAGAA
>JARQTI010000132.1:78905-92587 GCA_030142655.1 Trachelus tabidus
AAACTGGGAGCTTTCGGACAAAACGAAGGTCATTTTCGTGATCAGTGGTGCCTCCCGAACACCGCCATACCCCGTTGTTCAGGTAATTTCGGAACACCCTGTATACAATTGAATACCAGGCCGCTAACGTATTCCGTGTCCCTTTGCATTGTAGAATGGCCTCGGTAATTGCAGAAAAGTAAACACGTAAACCTGGAAAAATGAAACATTACGAAACATTAGGAAGTCCTGCAAAACGGAGGTGCATAATAAAATTGTCATATTATATATCATATTAGTGCACTTTTTCAAGAATATTCTCATTATGTTCACTATTTTCCCTGTCATTTATGATTTTTTGTAATTAGAAGTATTTTTATAATAAATAATACTACAAATATTTTAATGATTGTATAACATGAATTTGCTGTCTCCAGTTGAATTTACTCAGTATAGTTATATATTTATAAAATTATGTTATAAGAAGTTTCATCATTCTTTAGTATTTGGAGTATTGCACTTCCTTAATAATGCAGTATGTTTTGTGCATGTCCAATACTGTACAGTTGTAATGGATCACAGTCATATAACTAAGGTTATTCACCTTTCTAAGCATGAAAGCATAGAATAATAGAATCAATAAAACTGTATAGGATGTTAAAATGCTAAACCGTACAAGTGTTTTCTTTCTATTGTTCATAGAAAACTATCAGGGAGACTTAGAAGTTACTCAAGGCTATCTGCGAATAAACAAACTGAGTCTGAGTCGCATATGCAAAAAACATCAATGCTGCAACGCAACAATAAAAAGGATATTAAAAATATTAAACGTGTGAAATTTGGTACATTTATACCTCTGCAGCAAGGTAGTTCAAAAAAAATGTATAAAGATGACATATTGTTACCTAGAAAACCAGCACAAACACATTTGACAGTTATTAAAGAAAAAGAAGGAATACAACATTCTCTAACTAAAACCAAAATAAATACAGAGAATTTTCTACCTATCATCAGTGATAGCCAAGAAAAAGGTATTATAAACAATATTAAAATTCTAGAATTAACTCATAAATTAGTTTCACTTTAAACAGGAAAAGGAAATTTTACTAACAAATCCAAAAATACTACAAATGTGTTCAATACAATAGGAACGTCACTACCAGGTAATGAAAATAAAGATGCTACTGATACGTTTACTAATTCCCTAGAATTGTTGTGTTCATCAGATTCTGAAGAAGAAGCTTCATTTTGGACAAGTTTGAGAAAATCAGTTTCCAATAAAGCAAAGCTGCATTCAGATAAAAATGATACTTCAAATGAAGAAAAGATATTAACCAGAAATGTTGGAGTGTTGTCTGATACAGTAGAAAAGACCAACATATTGTTAACATCAAATAAGGCTGATGCCATAGTGACTCCAAAAATAAGTTTAAAAGAGAATAAGCTAAACAGAAAAATAAAAACATTTCACAAATCAAAAAGTCCCAAATTGATAAGTAAGAATTTGATGAACCAGGAGAAATGTTCTTTACCGAACAATCTCGTGATACAAGATCATAATCAT
This sequence comes from Trachelus tabidus, assembly GCA_030142655.1. NCBI lineage: Eukaryota > Metazoa > Arthropoda > Insecta > Hymenoptera > Cephidae > Trachelus > Trachelus tabidus. Next base: position 80,449 of record JARQTI010000132.1, read on the forward strand.
AATACTCCAATAAATTCTATGGCAGAAAAGAGAGCAGTAGAAAATTTATCTAAAACTGATATTCCTGTATCAAATTGTGGTATCGCTACTACCAGAGCTCAGAAAAATGCACGAGCTGAAGTACAATCTAAAAGCAATGTTTCAAAGGTATCGCAGAAAACAAAGATAAATGTTCCCAATAAACGAAGTACAAGTAAAGTGAGCTTTATGGAGCCTTTAGTAACATCCAATGGATCAAAAGCACATATGACAAGAGAAGTAAAACTTCTGTTAGATCAGAATAAATCGTTTGGATCTGATATCGTAAGTGATCTTGTAGTAGAGCCTGAAATAAATCGACGATCCAGTCTTAGGAAGATGAGAGAAACTAACGAATCGCCTCAAATTTATAGTCTTGAATCTTCAAAGAAGAAGAAGAACGTTAAACTTAAGAAACGTAAACATAAACAAAATGAAATCTTAAAAACTGCAATAGCACAAAGTTCTAAGACAATATCATTAAAAAGAAAATTGCTAAACATACAGACAACAACAACAACATCAGGACCTACTGAATTATGGAATAATCAGAATAACAATTCTACAGAACAGGTAACGCAACAAATCACTAATGTTACTGTTAACAAACCCAATGTTTCTATGGAGAGAAAAAGTAAATACACAAAAACAACAGCTAATACAGCTGTAACAAAAAGTCAAGAGGGAAACGATTTTTCAGCCGAAGATGAAAATACTGTTGAAAATCAATTAGTACCTAATGAAAAAACTATTAAAAAAGACCGCCATACTAAACAGTCGACAAGTCCAACAGATCAACTATTATCAGAAAAGTCGGAGACAAATGCAAATGGCGATAATGTGCAGAACATAGAAGAATCAAATTCCTTGACACAAATAAAACACATTGCAACTGCAGTTTCACTTGGAAGCAATTATACAAAAGATGCAGCAAGAAACATACTTAAAGAATCGAATAATAAAAAAGGTGTCATAAAAATGAAGCCAAGGGGGCCAGCCTGGTCACCTGGATTAAAACACGTGATATTGGATTCCGGTGATAATAATCCAGCAATTGGAGTACGAATGATAGTCGACATCCCATATAATGGAAAATCTGTTCAATTAGGTATATTTATATGTATTTGCATTTAAAATTACAATAATATATTTATATTTCAATATTGCTGCTATTTATCATTATACTATTCTTATTTATGAAAGTATATTAATTGAATTGTAGAATGCTTGGCTGATTATGCATTAATATGCTCTAATTATAAACCAATTCGTGGAACAGAGGGTAATGTGGTTTATGGAAATGGATTACATACTGCTATGAACGATATACGTAGTGGTAACATAGAAATGAATCCAAACTCCTCCAAAGGAACGCAAACTCCAAAACGTCACCATTTGGTAATCATACAAATATCTTATCCTATGAATAATAAAAATAGATGATTTATAAAACTGTATTGTTTTCAGATATTTTGTATGATGAAAGGCACAGTAATTTTCACTATCCGTCATGCAAAAAAAAAAGTTAGCGCAGGAGCCCATTTTTTTGTTCCTTGTGGTATATCCTATAACATTGAAAATATTGGAACTAAGAAGGCTGTCCTAAGTTTCTTTAAAATAACGAGAGGTTGCATTGCTTTAGATAGGTTTGCTTGATAATATGAAAAGGTTTTATATATGGAATATCTCTTTATACGATATATATAAGAGAATACTATGATAAGAATCACTATAAACATTAGTGTTGTATAATGTATATACAGGAGTATAAATAACAAAATGTGTAATAACATGAAGGGTTATTGAAGGAGTCAAAAAGTATTAATATTTATTTTGATTACAATTTAAAATATTCAAGAGCAGCATTACACACGAATGCTGAATGTTTATCTTCCATTTTTTCATCGGCGTTAAGATTATTGCGATGCATATCGGAAGAAATGTAACAATATGGTTTGGAAGTGGATAGATTGTGATGTACATTATAGGAACATATTGCTGTAAAAATCAAACCAGTTGTACGTATATTATTATTTACAGTTATTTTCAATAACAATTTTTTCATTCAGGTGGCTACATGAAAGAATTTTATAAAAACTAACTTTTATTTGATTTAGATAAATATATAAGTATACAAATCTCTTTCAGCATTCAATTCGGTTTCAATAAATATTATTCAATTAACATACTAAAATTTGGCTGATCGTTTCTCACCAACTTTCGTTTCTTTTTCCTTCATCATTCTTTTAAACTCTTCCTGCTTCTCTCTTTGTTTTCTTTTTCTTTCTAAGCGCATAATCTCCTCAGCAGTCATAGCTGAAATTACAAATGAACGTTCGCATAATCCATACAAATAGAGCAGCAGTATCTGTAATACTTTATTATATATTTTAGTCTGAAGACATTACCTGTATCCGTACTCCGTATTGGCTTCACATTTGCAAATATTTCAGATGGAGATTTAGATCTTGGATTGACATCTGAAACAATAGAAATTGCGTAATAATTGACAAAAAAGAACAATGATTTATTTTAAATTATGTATACCATTGTTTACTGTTGATAACTTAGGACTAATTGAACGAGAAGTGGGCTGAGGACGCGGCGGTACTATATTAACTGAGGGTGCCGGACTTTGGGCTCGTAAAGGCGTGGAATGAACTGGTGGTCCCAGAGTTGCTTTTGTAAATTGTTGTGGGACTCCAATCGCAGATAAATTTGGAGTTTCAACTTTGTCACTTACAATATCCTTTATTCTTCTCTCAAATTCTCCACCAAAACATGATAGGACTTTCTTAAGTGCATTAGTAATTGATGCCTGCAGAATTGATACTTGTTTTAGTAGCTCATAATAAACAAAACAATTAAGAAGAAATATCATTTAAAATGCATACAGATCTGGCACAGAAAATGGCCATGCCTTTTGTTATTCCAGTTGCATTGCTATAGCCCATATCCTCGTGAAATATTCCATTGCTGAGCTGAACTTTAACATAGGCTGCACAACCTGCATGATATTTACCACTAATATATTCAACAAAATCTGAAAGTTAAAATTTTACTTATATAATACATGATAATTGTAAACAATTGCATTATGGAATGAGCTGAAATACATACCAACTGTTTGATTTGTAACAGAATGACTCCATTCCTTAGTACCAAATATTGCATTGGCTAGTGCTATTAATTCATTATTTATATTGACTGCGTCCCCAATATCACATATATCGTTACAACCAGTTGAAGAACTGTTCTGTTTCTGTTGTGGCTGCTGGAGAAAAATGATTTCTATTATTAAATTTTACATAGTATTGTGTACTGCTATATAAAAGAAGTAAAAGTACTATTACAAAAAAATGAGAACATTAATTAACTTATATTAACAGTAGCACAACAAAAGTTATAAACTTATTAATGACATGTCTAAGATTTTAAAGACTCTTACAAATATTATTCACATAATAAAAATAACAAAACCATAATCTTGTGGTAAATATTTTTAAAAACAACGGTCATAATTTACTTATAATTATTAACGAAAAATTGAATAACAATATATAATTAACATAATATTTTCTTCATGTTTTGATATTATTAAACAAGAACAAATGAGAAATCAAAGAATCAAGTACATAAAAAATTGAAAATGATATAAACTATAAATAACTTTTCTACATACAATTTTGATACACGACGGAAAATCCTTTGCCATACTTTAGCAACATAAACTTTCCTTTAATACAAATTTTTTCTTTTCATCCAAAAACAAGAAACATACTTATTTACTCTTAAAACGCGGGACAAACTGAACCACCATGGATCATGGTGGACGCACAACATACCTGCATCGTGTAACTTGCACTATACACTTTTTCGATTATTTAATATTCGTGTAGGTATAATATTCTGTTTGCTTTCCCTAAATTTCATATCTCTTTTTCCTGATAACCCATTTCATCATTATACTTATTTAGATTCAAAAATGTGTGTATATATGGCTTAGTGTCCACAATACAGAGTTTAAATAGAATTAACCAATCTCGTATAGTAGTTAAATGGAATTAGCCAATGAGACTGCTTTACTTTATTCAACCCTGGACGGTGGAAACTAGGCCATCAAAAGTCATTTTGCCCAATTGGCCGAATCAGGTGGAATGATTTATGTATATACATACATACATGCATCAAGAGTGTACATAACTTCGACCACCTGGTTGATCTAAAATAAAGAAATATTTTATTTATAAATTTCTGTGTTCTGATATAAACTTTCATTACTTTGAAAATGACGACAATTCACAGTATACCGTAATAACGTCATTGCATATGTTTCTACCGTGTAGAGTTGAAATAGAATTAAACAATTAAAAACGAGATTTGAGCGAAATAAACTAACTTGAATGGTTAGCTCTATTTCAACCCTGCATGGTGGAAACATATGCATTTTCACAGTACTGAAAGCTTATATCGGAACGCAAGGTATATTGTATTGGCTACCGGCTGTCCGGGTATTTTTGTTTTATCTTCTGCAGTTAATAACAAAAATTCCCTTTTCTTACGATTTTCGTAAAAAACATTTATTAAAATAATCATCATTCAGACTATAAATACTACTTCTCTGAACACGTGTTTCGAATTTCAAGTCAAGTCATCAATTACACTTATGTTAGAGATATTGTGTATAATCGAGCACTCCGTTGCTCAATACAGCTTTCATTTAATACTTAAAAAGTGCCAACCTATCGTCTTGTGTGCTGCACATTGCAGCTGCATTCGGTCCTATTGTCAAATTCAAGACATGTATTATTTAAATAATATTTATACATATATTCTTTATTAAAAATTCCTGCTGCAATATATGCTATGAATTCATAAGTTGTAGCCCCACTGAACACTCATTTTAGAGCAAATGATTAAATGAGGGAGTTAAAACTTTCATTATTGTACTATGTAAAACCTCATAATAATAACAATCAGCGTTTCAAGAATTTTCCGTTATAAATTCAAAGACACATTCGGCTCAACGATATATATTAGGATAGAATGAAAGCCTAATAATAAAAGTACTCTGTCAAGTATATAAATAAACTTGTAATATCATGACCAAGGGAATATACAATGATCGTAGGTCATTCTGTTGACATACAATTTCATTAAATTGAGTCGATAAATTATGCGACTGATTTATTGATTTCTCGTTCCTTTAAAAACGTTGGTGAAAATTTGAGGATTGAGTTGGTTGAGCAGTCGAATAGACCATTCCAGGAGGCTGTTGATGTGTCATTGCATGACTTTGGTGTTGATGAAACTCTGGAGCACCATGAGGACCGTTCAGTCTCACTCGTTTCTGATTTTGCCCGTGACTGTGTTCACTGTTCCCCTGTTGCTGTTGATTTTGTTGCTATAAAAATTCACAGAGACATGACTCTACAGGTCTTTTTAAAAAAAAGATCTCTACGTACAGTGATTTAAATTGCGTTCTTCAATTAGGCTTTTTTATTGCAAGATATTTACCGTTTGCTGCTGGTTCTGCCTAGCTTTATTTTCAGTCTTTTCTTCAGTGTCGTCATCCGTTAGGAATTCCCTTTTAGGGTATGGAATTGGACATCCCGCAAAGATACTGGTGATGTAAGAACATTAGTATTAAATAAATGAAAACGGGAGAATGATTGTATATTTCATAAATGAATAGAACAGTTTATCTAATACACACTCTTGAGTTGGCAGTGGTTCCTCTTGGAAGTAGGCATCCTGCATTGAATGCTCTGATGTAATCCTTTTATTTGGATCCATCATCAGCAGCTTTTGCAACTGCAATACCCGTATTAAAGTGACGTAGTAAATTGCTACTAAAATAATTTTTATACTATGCATGTTATTCTTACCAAATTGAAAGCCTTACTATCGGGCTTGATTTTATGTCGGTCCATGTATTTTGTAAGTGAACAGTTGGCATAACTGAAAGAATAAAAATGTGTTTTATTTGCATTACTAAATTTTTTTGTTTTCTTTCAGGTAAGTCCACTCACTTAGAACGTTTAAAATCTTTAAGTAACGTAGGATGCTCTGGCATTTTCTTGATGTCTTCCCAATCTTTTTCAAGTGGGAATCCCATGACGTTAAATATCCTAAAATACAATGTGTCCTTAATTATGATGATCACATATTCCATCATTCTCTTACCTGTCTAGTTGATCATGATGATATGGATTGCTAGTTTTAATGTCCTCTTGTCTACAATGAAATATTGGCTCGGATGTCAAGAGCTCCGCAAATATACAACCAATAGCCCATATATCTACAATTATGTTGGCGATTGAAATTTATATAATTATAATTAATGTATAATTACGTACCAATAGCTTTAGTATAATGTCTTGCTCCTAGTAGCAATTCTGGTGCCCTGTACCAAAAGGTTACTACTACAGGATCCAAGTCTGCCAATGGTTTGAGAGGGGCATTGAATAATCTGGCAAAACCCATATCAGCTATTTTAACTCGTCCTCTTTCATTTCCTTCACCCATTACTAATATATTAGCTGGTTTCTGAAAAAGATAAATCAATATTGTATTGAAATCAATTAAAATGAATAATGTTTTGAAAGTGTAATAGCTTTAAACCATTAATTTTTAAGATTACCAAATCTCTGTGAAGTACCCAATTGGAATGCAGATAATGTATGCCATCTAAAATTTGATATAATAAGGATTTAACCATGCCTTTTGGTACCATAACAGGTTTCTTATTGGCCTTAGCTGCTCTATGGAACTTAATGATATGCTGCAAAGGTATTATATGTTTAACTTCTTCAATAGCTGAATCATTTTATAATGCAGAAATACCAATAATTTACATACCCACAGATCGTGCTCAGCAAAGTCAAAAAGTAACCATACTTTGCGGTCATTGTGGGAAAGAAATACACGAATAAGAGTAATCACATTGACATGTTTTAGTTCCCTGAGTAGCTGCAAAGTAATCAAAGAATCTATATATATTTAATACAGATTTCACATATTACGTATTGTGATTTTAACCTCATTTAAAATCAGATCTCATGTTCCTAATAAAATAACCACAAGGACATTAGTTGCCTGAATATATTAAATATAATTTTTTAAAATACTTACTGCTATTTCTCTACAGGCAGACATAGAAAGTCCTGTGCCTTCAATTTGTTTCAGTCCAAAGTCTTTTGTATCTGGCCTAGATTTTAATTCACTATCTGGCACACTAGTAAGGAAATTAAAAAATTAGAAACAAATTTTGATGAAAAGAATACCAAAGAAAATATATATTATTAAATTAACATACTTTACTATGCACTGTATGTATGGTCTTCATATTATATCCATTTAGTACAGTGTAGAGACAAAATTAATAATGATATAAATTATTGTTAAATATTGAAAAAAATAAGAGAACTATCACTGCAATTATTGACATACAGGGGAGTGGTAGCACATCAGAGGATATGATATAATGTGATCCATTGGAGTATAAAAATTGTACCACTATAGTTATATCAAAGATTTCAATTCATTTTCTTATAAAGTATCATGAGAATTCCAAATATTCAACTAAAATAAATTCAACCGCACGAAACAGGTTAGAATGCCAAAACTAACCCTTCTTTTCTTCGGGCTTTATATACATGCCCGTAGGTGCCTCTTCCAACTTTACATCCTTCAAATTCGAAGAGGTCTTCGACCTTCGTACGGTCCTTCTGCGTTTTTATCTTAAATTCGTAATCCATCATGTTTAGTGTCATTACAATAATTATCAACTATAGAGCACTATAGAGAGACATCTTTTCCCCACCGGAATATCACATATGCATATCCGCTGCTAGTTCAAAAACAAGACGCCAGCACGGAACTCTTCAAATAAAATATTACTATATTGCCAACGCTTAGGCTATTTTCACAGGCATTAGTGGTTGCTAGAATAAAGCAAATTTTTGTTATCTTTCTTTACTTTAGGTAATTCATAATTATCGGTTACAATATATTCTGTTACTTATTTATTTTGCATATACAAATATACAAAATATATAATTAACAATTATTACCTATCCTTGAGATTCGAACAACTGAAGTAACCTTTAGAAGGAAAAGGTGAAAATTATCCATTTCTTCTTGCATAGTTGTATAGCTATTAATCATATGTTCCCGGCCAGTTTATAACGTTTTACCTTTGGCGCGAAGCTGTTTCGTGATCATATTTTAAATGGTGAAAGCTTGTTTGCAGGTTTAGGGAAATTAATACGAATAATTAAACCATAAAAGGGTGAGGATCAAACTTTTTAATGTTATATTAGATTATTCGATTTCTGTCAGTGTTTTCTTTCCGTATTTGTCCATATTACATGATTTTTAACTAATTTTCGTTTTATAGAGGTTAAATAAGTAATATATTTCTCTTTTTTCTTTATTTTAGCACTTTTCTCTAAATTATGTTATGAGAATTTAAAATTAATAAACTTGGTTTTCTGGTTTGGTTTATTTCCGAATATGGAATAATGTAACCTGTGATTATAGTTTGTAACTTCAAGGTCAATATATTTATAATAACGAATATCTTTCAAACAATTATATTTAAGAGTGGGGTTGCTTGTTGCTCTTATCAATTTTACTTGTCACCTCAAATGGACATTTTATCGATTCCATATGAAAATCCGTTAGAATAATTTATAAATATATCATTTTTGAAGATGACTTTTTGCAGGATGATGGACGATGCAGCAACTGCTCGATTAAAGTCATTTATTATTAGTAGTAACGACGCTTTAGAATTTAAGTTGGTTCGCTCTGTAGAAGATCTTGAAGATGATGAAGCAACATTTAGACCAGAAATGTCTCATCAAGTGTTCGGTGATGGGTATGCAAATCACATTTCATAATATTTAAACATTGCATTATTTTCCTATTTTGATAAAATGATTTATTTATACAGTGAATCAATATTTGGATATCGGGATTTAAGAGTAAAATTGTATTACTCGGCTGGTTCATTGGAGACTTATTTGGGAATGACATATGCTGAAAAAGTAAATAAGTTAATGTACGAGGGAGTCGAACCCGATGAAGTACTACCAAAGTTTTCTGGAAAACTAACAGCTCAAATTCATGATAGTTTGGATTCTTTCATCAAGTCTTTGAAAAATGATGATAACTTTAGACCACATGGAGAACAATTACATTCTTTTTCAGTGAATGGTATAAATATTTAATACACCTTTAGGCTTTATATCTTAATAGAACTTTATCAATCTTGCAATTTTTAAATATGTTCTATATAATCTGATCTTTAATTTTTTAGATCAAGGCGATATAAGACACTTTGAAGTATACAAAGCCGACATGAGTTATAAAGGATTTAGGGAGTATCACCAACGTCTTCAAACTTTTCTACTATGGTACATAGATGCCGCAAATTTTATCGACATTGATGATGATCAATGGCATTATTTTAACATGTAATGTATACTTTTATATAACAATAGCATAAGGAAAATGATTGTTTGGATTATAAATACATTGATAATTTTGTTTTATTAGGTTTGAAAAATACGTTTCAAAAGATGGTTTACCTCGGTATGCAACTGTCGGTTTTGCCACTGTGTATCAGTATTATGCGTATCCTCATCATACACGGCCACGCATTGCACAGGTTTTGATATTACCTCCTTTCCAAGGTATGGGATTGGGTACCCAACTCTTGCGCGCCATATACCGCGAATATACTGGAAGAAATGAAGTGAAAGACATAACAGGTAATAACTTATTATACAACCCAATCGTGACAATATTAATTTGCAGAAGTATAAGCTTATTTCATATCGTATTACTTCTGCTATCGCCTATGAATGCACACGCACAAATCTAAAATCGAAGCATACATTGCTGTACACGTGTATTCTATCAACGTCATCAATTTTGTTGAACGACATTTTCCGTTAGATTTTTCGTTTGCATGTACACTGAAAACATGTGATAATAGAAAAACTGTATACCCATGAATTTAATGAATATGCTATGATTATTTTCAATTTTATAGTGGAAGATCCATCTGTGGATTTTCAACGGATGAGAGATTACGTAGACGCCGTTAATTGTTCTACATTACCTAGTTTTGCAAGAGATCGCTTGAAAGAGGGGTTCAACAAAACAATGGCTACTGAAGCTAGAGAAAAATTCAAGATTAATTCGGTATATTTTTTATTATAATCTTAAGCTTGCACCAAGAATTATGTATGTCAGTATAATAATTATGCAATATCTATCATAAAATTTTAGAAACAGTCTCGCAGAGTCTACGAGATTCTCAAATTGCGTGCGACAGATTTGTCAAATGAAAATGAGTATCGCGAGTATAGGCTGGATGTGAAAAGAAGACTGAATGTGCCTTACAAACGCGAGCAGCATGATCAGAGAAAGCTAGAGTCTTCGCGAAAAAATAATGAGAAGCTTCCGAATATGCCGATTCCGTCAACGGAACAGCGCATACAAATTTTGGAAAAGGAATACCGTTTGCTCGAAGAGGAGTATAAAAAAGTTGTCAAACGTTTGGAAGACGCAGCTGAACTATAATTCGTTTTTATTATTCTATTTTCTTTTTTTTTAACTGCAAGCATTACATATCGTGCAGGCAAGAGGAATTAAGTCTGCACTGTGCAACATAAAAATTGCAAACTTCGATTTATTATGAGGAAATAGATTGAACTTTATTGGACTGTGTGTCGTGCTGTGTTGCATTTTCAAAATTAAATTCCTGTTTCTTATATAACATGCTGATGTCTAATTTCACATGATTTAAAATGTTGCCTATATTAAACGTATCGTGATACCTCAAAATGCTCAATGTACACGAGAGATGATCGTATTCGAATTCGAAATTTACAAGTTTATGCGTTCTAATATGTTTGTATTTTTCAAGTTACATTTTCTTATTTTTGTATTTGTAGCAATTGCTCGCGATTAAATCGCAATGGCAATGTAAATATTATTCATATTGTATGTATATCATAAAAATAAAAATTTTCGTACGTATATATTTACGTGGAATTATTTAACTTTATTAACAGCGATGGGTATTTAGGTACTGAACCACTTTCTAGCGAACCAGGGCGGAAATGATGTGAATGCATGTATGTGAAAGTGTTTTTACTAAATATATTGCAAATTCTAATTTCAAACAAAAATCATATTGAATAGAAATAATTAAGGTATTGCCATGCACACGAAATACATTTTGTATGTAAGTCGGGCGCGCGAGAATTTATATTGTGGTATTCGTTCAGCGTTCACATAAAACTTGACCATAATAGTATGACCAAGTATAAAATAATCATTTTGCTTTTACTTTTATCATTATTGCTGGTACCCAGGTAACAATTTTTCGATGTTACGAATAAGTCTTTCGAATAGGTTACATATGTCGCTAGAAAGTTGCCTGTAAGCTAACCCATGTCCAAAAGTCAACTTCCGGACATCGAATATGTTTAACAATAAGACGCCTTTTTTGTGAACATATGTAGGTAGGTATGTAACACATTCGGATGACTTTTTCGTTACATCGAACAAATTGCTACCTGGATAATGTTCTCGTTATGTTACTGACTATTTTACATTAAAATGTTGATTAATGGTATCCCGAATGATAGATATTTTGAATCGATATAAGATATACAATTGACATGTATTTTCATTTCAAAGCTAAATTCTAATTCACGAAAATGATAAAGAGAAACAACAGAACATTAATTAGGAAATTTAGAATTCCAGGATTTCATTTCTTATACGGTTATCACGAAATTGCCATTCGCCGTTCAACAAGTTTAGGACATGCGCAGGTAGTCATGGTTTTCTTATCGAATACTAAGATAGATTGCTTTTAAAATTTTGAAACGTTTTTCTTTCTATAGAGCGTCATCTGTGTTCGCCGGATTTGCCTATTAAGCAACGAGAATGATTGTTGTTGTCGAGAGTTGTAAAAATTCCCTCTTTATCACATAGAAGGCGATTTCGCTAGATACAACACTTGTGTAAAATCAATAATAGTATCATGCATTGTAGTAAAAAGAAATGAAAATGGCTATCTGAAAATTAATAATTG
>JARQTI010000136.1:0-15597 GCA_030142655.1 Trachelus tabidus
AGAGTATATAGCGAGTTGAAAACAATGTTCTGTCGCGCCGCATAAGCGCTCTTGCCCGTTGTTGTTTCAGTCATTTGCGAATATTCTAGCACATTTATTTCGATAATTATGGATATTAAGTGCTTCTATCAATTATTATCACTGACAGAAAAAAATAGTATGATTTCCAAAATGCCTTTAAAACATGAATAATCTATATTATTATTATGATTACAACAATTTCTTACAAAGTCAAAAAGTCATTTTATAATATTAAGTATGTTTTATTTATCAATAACTTTGTCAGTTAAAGTAAGTTATAGAAGTTTTAATCGTATTTTTCTTATCATACTCTATTAATTAGATGAGGGTCTATAACTCATCAAGTACAATATGAAAAAAGTTCCTCTCGTTCGTTAATGTAAAGTATTGTTGTATTCCATTTTATGAAAAAAATGATCGAAGAAGATTTTTACTATGGAACTTAAATAATGAATTAATTTTCTTAAATCTCTGAGTTTCGCAGCATTTATGCCAACGCGTGGTGCAGATTCCGAATGCAGAATTTCATCAAACTCTAAAGATGAATCGATTAAAAAATTCGTAGGTTTTCCTTCATAATCAGTAAATACGTCAACGGTGCAGTTAGCGAAAAATTGTACCCTCACAGCTTTACTGATTTGAAGCTGTTTTGGTATTTTGGCCCTCTTTTCCATCTTTTATTCAAAATATTTTACTTCGTAATCAGTTTCTTGAACAATTTCGAAAGGAGGGTTTCTGAAATTTTTTATTATTTCAACATATTCTTCAGTTATTTCAATTTTCTCTAACTTTTTCTTTTTTTTTTCCGTACATGCCGAAATTTGCATCACATTGGCAGTACGAGTGTCCTCGTACCAGGTAGAGATGTTGAATTTCGACTTGCATTTTCTTGGAAAGCAATGAAAAAAATGAAGCATGTTGTAATTCCTGTTCTGGCCGTCACAAGTATCAGAAAATAAGATGATTTTGTCAAAATACCCCTGTTTCTACTCTTCCGTGATTAAATAAAACAAAAGGTTCATGACTGTGTTGCTTCCTTTTTTCACATTACCTTCAATAATTGGAAACATGTAACTTGTACTGTCAGGGTCACTCAGAACATGAACATTGAAAGTATACAACCAGAGCAATCGAAGATAAAATTGTTCAGAACAAGATAATTTATAATGTGGAAGATTTTTACCGAAATCAAAAACTAAGCAAAGCGCATTTTTAGTTGACGAAAGAATATTTTTTATTTTTCTGTAGCTTTTTACATTAGCTGTATGCTGCAAAAACTCAATTTTCATTTCCGCGTTGTCCTTATTCACAAAACAATAATTGCAAACATCCGTTCGAACTGCACTAAATGTGAAATCGACATTGTAATAAAAATATTTTTCGTAAGTGCAAATTAATAGAGGCAGATTTGCGTCCGTTCAAAAGAAAATCATTGCTGAAGATACATTAAAAGATGGCCGTGGCAGGCATGAAAATCATTGTGCGGTATTGACAGCTGAAATGAAAGAATTAATTTTTATTCATCTATTTCTAATTAACAGTTTATGGTAAGAAAAGTACTTATATAAATAATGATAAGAAAAATACGATTAGAACTTCTATAGCTTACTTTAACTGACAAAGTTATTTATAAATAAAACATAATCAGTATTATAAAATGACTTTTTCACTTTGTAAGAAATTTTTGTAATCATAATAATAATATAGCTTATTCATGTTTTTAAAGGGAATTTTGAAATCATACTATTTTTTATGTCAGTGATAATAAATGTTAGAAGCACTTAATCTCCATAATTATCTAAATAAATGTGCTAGAACATGTGCAAATGACTGAAACAACAACAGGCAAGAGCGCTTATGCGGCGCGACAGAACATTGTTTTCAACTCGCTATATACTCTATGTACATTGTACATGCCAGTTTTTTTTGGAATTCGGAAAAAATCAGTCAAAATTCATAGAGTATATAGCGAGTTGAAAACAATGTTCTGTCGTATTCTTATTAATATTCTTATATACATTGTACATACGTAAAGAAAAAAGTATTTATAGTGAAAATCTCTGTAATTTAAACTTTTGTACATGTTCATTTGCATAAATCAGTGCTAACGGTTCGGCCCGTCGAATCTAGCGCACGCGAGCGGAACACAAACGTCCGCGCGCTCGCGACATTATTTTCAACTCATCGTCATTTGCTTATTTTTTTACCAATCGTGGCCAAATTTCGTGTAAACTTCTTCGTTGTGCGTAGAACAGTACACCGTGAAGTATATTCTCGTAGCTGAAAATTCCCTCGACTCATTTTGCAGTGGAATGTTGTGCTGGGAGTCTCCTGACCCCATCGAGAAACGCCAGGCCAAGTAGTTCACGCGTGTAGCAATGCGCTAAGTCAGAACTAAAGGCGGCCTGGCAACCGAGATGTGGAAATCGAAACGATTGCACAATAATCACTTCTCGGAAGTCCAGCTTATGGCTGCACGTCCAATAATCGACAGTCTACAATTAGAATCCGAACGGATAAGGTGGTCTCATGGAGTAGACTCAGTACAGGAGATAGGCAAATACAGAACGGTAACTATACTTAATTCAAGTCGATGTACGTCGAAATACTGTACTTACTTTCGATCATTTCAATAAACCATTTTGTTTTGTTATATTCACGCGAGTTCCAACTCCTCAACCGGCAAAGATCCCAAAAATATCTTAGCCCTAACCTCTATAACAAACTAATTCGTCACCGAGACGTTACGGCACAACATACGGAACGGAACACATGGACACCCTGAACGTCCACGCCCGACACCTAGATATAGGAAACTACGGAGAGGCACATCTGGACACCCTGCACCTCCACGCCCGACACCTAGATACAAGAACTGCCACCTAAAATACGAGAAACTATATCGAAGGACAAACATACGTACACCCATACACGCGCGCTCCACATCAATGCTGTTAAAAACTTAATAATTCTATACTGTTGTGAAAGCACCCGTATACTATCTAGAAATTCGGTGTGAACGGTAGCTTCACGTATAAAGTGTATTTGATTATATTGTGTATTCGTAAATTACCAACACCATCCAGAGTATAAATAGGTATAGAAGGCAAAGCAGGCAGCGCCATCTGTCGTGTAAAAAGTAGATGGACCTGCGACGACGACGACGACGGACCTGAAATAAAATTATCTCGCTCGCCATGTGAATACGTCCTGATCCCATACACTAATCGTATTGAATTTTATGGCAATCAATTCAGAACCCTTGATTCCTATAGTGAATGAATCAATAATTTTTTCTCACATACAGCCGTTCATAAAATATTTGAGTCGAAACAAAGGTACGAGAGATGCTTCGGGTAAAGAGTCTCGGCGGGCCGTACCTTACACGGCGCGTTGCCTGAAGTTGGCGCGAGACTCAACCGAGTCTCATGATACAATGACGGCATCAGCGTCATCGTTCTGTAGTTCTCTATCCTTGTTCCTTCTCCCTTATTAACTGTCAGCGTTATTATCGCCTCCTTCCATTCTTGCGGCTATCCCTCTCCTCTCCATAGCTTCTTACAAGTTTTCCAAGCTATTTCCACCGTCTCTTCGCCCCCACACTTCCATGCTTCCATTGGGACCTCATCCCCTCCAATCGGTTTTCCTACTTTCATCCTGTTGATCTCTCTAATTTACTCCTTACTTATTTCTTCCTCTCTATCCTTTCTTAGCTTCCCTCCCTCCCCCATTCTTATCCTACTGTCCACTCCCTCCCAATAGCCCCATAAAATACTCCCTCCACTCCTCCTTACCTATCCTTTCTTTCGCTTTTTTCCTATTCCTCCTTTCCCTGTTTATTATCTTCCATACTTTGTTTTCCGTTCTTGCTTCTGCAATTTCCCTTATCATTCTCTGCTTCTCTTCCTCTTTATTCCTTTTACGTACCTCCTTGTACTCCTTTTTCCTATTATCTGTACCTTTCCTTCGAGCCCTTCATTTTTTCTCCATCTTCTTAGCTCCTTTCTTACTTCTACTTTCTTCCCCCTGCATTCCTGATCCTACTGTCCTTCCCTTCTGTCCATCTCTCTTCTCCCTTCCTTTTCCCGTTCTTTCTCTCCCATTATCTCCTGTAGCTCCTCTCCCTCTGTCTTCGATCCTCTCATTCTCTTCGCACATTCTTCTTTCATTCCGCTCTATCGTTTCCTACTTTTTACCTTCTTCATCTCTTTCCTACCCTTCCCTATTGCCAACACTAATGGTTGATGGTCTGATTCTATCCTATCTTTTACTACCATGCCTTCTATTCCACTCCTCGTATTTTCATCCCCTAGCATATGTTGACAACCATTTTTCCCCGACTCCCTGTGTACATATATCCCCTTCGTCATATTCCTTAATATTTCAGTTTAGAACCTTCCGTCTAACCTTTCATATCATTTTTATTAGTTTCTTTTTTCCCCATTCACCTTATCATTCTTTATCTCGCGTCCTCCTTCTCTTTCCACCCTTGCATTAACCCCCCCCCCCCCACCCCACTATTACCCTCCTCTCTCACTCTGACTCTCCATCCATCCTCTTATCCTTCCCAATTTCTACCCATGTCCCCGTTTACATATACCGCCATTATCACCCACTCCCCTTCTTCTATTCTTACTTTCCTTACCATTACCCCATCCTCTTCTTCCTGTCCTTCCATCTCCTCCACCGCCATCTCCTGTCTTACCCCTATCACCATCCCACCCATCGCCCTTCCCTTCATATTCCTTTTCTTCGCCTTCTGTATCCACATATACCCTGTCGGTAGTCTTCTCAACTTGCTCCATTACTTCGCCTCGTACCATGTTTCCACGAACACCATTACCTGCCATTCTTTTATCTTCTTCTAGAACTCCTTGTCTTTGTTCGCTAGTCCTGCCACGTTCCAGAAGGCTATTTTCCAGTCCATCCTTTCCGTTTTACTTTTCTCTCTCCCTTCCTTCTTCCTTCTTTCCTCACCTATCTGTTCCCGTATGTGCCTTTAGTCCTTTCCCTTTTCCTGCCTCCTATCCACTTCTCCTTGCCCTATGTTCCCCTTTTCTTCCTCTTTTCAACTCTCCCTCCTCCAGGACATTTTTTAGTACTTCCTTCTCCTCCTCCTCCCATTTTCACATCACCCCCTCTATTCAAATACTTCTATAATCCGCTCTGACTCTCCTTCCTTTTCCTGCTTCTTTCTCTGACATTCTTTTGTTACGTATAGTGTCGGTCATCATTTGGGACACAGAACAGTATAGCCAACAGTCACTAGAATCACAGACTCAGCACGTTACTCAGTGCACTGTCCGTGCCACCTACCCAGCTGCTTAGTTGAGTCCATTCCTAAGGTCCTAACCATGCCTAAGAGCATCAGCAAAAAACGACTATATAAGCAGCCCAAATCATGGTACCGATGCTCAGAAAATCGTTTAGCTTAACGCGATAAAGATCGGACTGCACATTGTCACTCGTGGCACTAACCGTTAGAGTATTAGATTCAATGTAATATTTGCAATCTGGCCTAGGTACGGATTCGTTATTACATACCCTAGGGAACAAGCTGGATCGGTTACCGGGCAAAATTGAGCTACAAAAACTAGTCTTTTCCGAGTCAAGTAACGCGTATACTAGATAACTTTCTGTTCCACGAAATTTTCTTTCCGCCTTAACCTCACATACAGTCAGGTTTTGTAATCAAACCGCGGTTTTTATCTCCGTATTTCTCATACTAAAACACTGTACACAATACAAGTAGTTGAAATTTACCAAATCACTGTAACAATATACCACAAATTTACATTTACTCGTGTATTAAATATCTATCACCCATCCAACAACATTTCAGGGAATATATCTCCACTTTGGAATAGCAAGGCGTGTTTCAACACCTTAAACGAGCAGCGAAATCACCAATGAGTGTATTCTTACCGCTCGGAATTCACTCAAATATTATTCACGTTACCTCCGGTCGTTCCTTTTCTTTTGGTTACTTCTAAATTCTTGTTATCAAATTTAAAGGCCTCGCTGGCCACTACGGCCTACGTAACACTTTCCAGCCTCCATTTCATTTTCCGTTTTAGGATTCCTTAGAAATCTAAGAGTCCTTATGGTTTCGATCAGTCCGTCCATCTGTCTGTATGTCACAGGCTTCCCACTCTCTCATCTTTGGGCCGATTAAAATAAAACTTGGAACACAGACGTAGATCGACGACTCAAGAAAAGGAATGATAACATTTAAAAAAATTTTTTTACTCCCCTCCCGCAGACTAAAAAGTGAACTCAAAATTTTTTTACTCACTCCATCGAGTGAGGTGTCTTTTAATATGTCTCCTCAAATGCAATTTATAAGGTTTTTACACCTTTTCATTTTAACCCTTCAGTCACGAGATACTTGTTTTCAAAGTCGTTATCAGAATGCCTCCCGCCCCCCCCCCTCTAATTTCTAAAGTATCGAAATAGTTTACGAAAAATATAAAAGTAACTCTTTTTCGGTATCTTTTTGTGGATATTACATCTTTCGCTAATGCTACTACAGAATGACTATGGAACCATATCATGTGCGTGCCCAACACGCTATTCGACTACGTTTTTTTTCAACGTCAGATTGTCTTGTATTCGCTTTTTCCTCCCTCTTAGTTACCTCTTATTCTCCATCATCTTTTTCTTCTGTTCTCAGTTGCCGAACTTTACTATCACCATTCCTTCCCTTCTTTCTTTCTATCCACCTTCCTACTCCTCCCAAACATCCATCTTTCCTCCTCTTCTTTCCCTTCCTCCTCTCCATCCTCCTGGTCTTCCGTCTTCCTTCTTACATATTCCTCCAGCAACCCATAACTTGCCTTTCTTTCTAATGTCAGCTTTTCCACATTTTTGGGTCTTCCTCTCTTCCTTGCTTCCTCCCACTTTTCGTCGCTATCGCCTGCCTCCGCCATCTCACGTCGCTTTATTTCCCTCTACCTTACCTACTAGCCTCCTTTCTATTTCTAACTGCTCTTGATTTGGGATCCATGCGCTTCGCTGTAACCCCCTCATCTATAAGCTTTCTATGAAAATATTCATTTTTTTGCTTAATCTTTTTCGGTAAATCTTCGTTAATAAACTTGGGTCTGCTTGCTATAATATCCAGTATCTCATCATGAGAAACACTACCTAAGAATTCAGTTTGATTTCTGATTCTGTTAGAACACTTCTTCGCCATTTCGCTTGCCATCTGTTGGTCTGTCATCTTTTCTAACATGACTGCATTTTCAATTTAGGATCTTCCATATCCTCCCTATTTCTCACTATTTTGATCCTCTGACGGATAACTGCTACGTTTACAATTCTAGGTTTTCTAGGTTTTTCCACTTCCCTTGCTGTTTCTTCAATACACGGTATTTCGTTTTTCTTCTATCTCTGCAATAATCTTATTTTTCTTATTCATGTCTATTTTCTCTCCACTGACTTCGCCTATCATTAGATCCTCATAATTTTTATGAATTACCTTCTCTAGTTTCTTTGTCTTTTATTAAACTTCTTGAACAGTGAATCTACCTTGTTCTTATATTTCTTCCAATTCTTTCTGTAATACACGACTTCAACGTACATCATACTATACTGCGAAATTAATGTCTGCATTTTAACCCGCACTATTTCTTTATCTAAAGTTTGTTTTAACTTGTCTAGGTCCATTCTCTTTGCTGTCCTGGACAATATTGAACCCATGATTCCGAAGCGCGCTCGCCACTATACCTTGTATCCCATCTAACGTTACCTCGAAGTGGTTCTCAATCAATTTTACTTCCTAAAAAGAATAATTTTTCTTTTCTCTGTTTTATTTCCTCAACTTTCTAAATTTTTCGTCGGTTACTATTTTTGAGAAATAGAGAATGGAAAACTCTGCATATATTGCCTTCGCCTAAAAGCCTTCGCTCCATACCTTCCATCTCATTTTGTAACGAGTCTAAAATCTTTTTTGTTTCCTTACATTTTGCATTGTTTTACCAAAAACCGCATTATTCATAAGTTTAAATAAGTTCTTTTCAAAATCATTATCCGACTTTTATCTCATTTCAGTGTGTAAACTTATGTACTTCTTGTGCCATGGTGACTGTCTAAATTTTAGAAGACGGAGAATTTTTGTTAATTTCATATCTAATCTCAAACACAGTTTCAAATTTCGATAATGAATTACCTATGTATCTTCCTTTTGGGAGAAGTGTTGTCATCAATCTCGATTTTTTGGATCCTAGAGGATTTTTAGGTACTATGCCTGTTCAAAGAAAAGCTAAAATATGTTATATTATTTTATACAAAATGTTATATTTTAGCTTTTCTTTGAACAGACATCATGGAATTAAATATTGGCCAGAAGATACGTTTTGCATTATTCTTTTGTTTATTTGCGTTACTCTTTTGTTTATTTACGTAACTAGTTTACGTATCGACCGGTCGCTGTTATTGTGGGGAAATAAATGATTGGCTGTCCCCAGTGGGAGGAGCCTGAGGAATACTTACTAGTTCTCAAGCGCTTATGATTGGCTAACTTTAATCCGTAATAATTAATAAACTAACTAAAAATTTTGAATTTTGTTGACGCCACTATTTTTACTCTTTCACGCCGGATCTAACGGTATGTCTCTTGTCCGAGGCTTAAGAAACACCCTGTATATGGAGAAGCAATTACGTCTGAAATTTTCAAAGATGTCAGCTAAAAAAGTAAAACATCCTTTTTCATATACAAGTCAAAATATTCACTCAATGTTTTTATGTAAAAAGTTTGCCAAACTATAGATGCATGTACATAATCTGAGTCAAAAATTTTTTCATTATTTAATTTTCATTAAAATTTTTCTTTAGGCGGTAATTACTCACCATCAAGTTTTATCCAAATGTGCACGTAATCGTAAGGAGAAACACCTTTTCTCGTTGATAAGTTAAATTCTTCTTCAGTGTTGCAATGCTTACGTATGATTAATTTTTCTGTGCTTTTCAGATATGAGGCTAGTTTTTCAATGGCTTGGCATAAACCTAAATGAAACTATAAATTTGAAATTTATAATTGTATTTTTAACACTTTTCGTAAAAGATATACAGGGTGAGTCGATTAACTGGGCACAAACGAATATCTCGGAAAGGAAGCATTTTCCGAAAAAATTGTTCGAACTTTCGTTTCGTTTTGGGGGGAAATAATGCTGTACCGTTATTTTTTATTCGCGGCGGTTTTCAAGGTTTTCCCAAGGCTAAATTCACTTTTTTAAATGGGAACCAATATTTTCTATTGCAGACTATTATGCTATATAAAAAACCAATTAATTTTTGTCTGAAACATTTTTTAATAGGACCAGTATTTTCAATGTTATTTCAACATGAAGCGTAGATCCCGGGGTTCTTAATAAGTATAGGGATTTTGTAGATACGAAAATCGAAAGAGAAGAAAAAAGTTAATTAATGTTTTTTTTCTTGCTTCAATAACCTATTTATTGTTAATATTGCCAAATAATATTATAAAAAGTTTTCAAAATGGTGTCCTTCAACATCAATGCATTTTCGAACTCTCGAGCTAGAAAAAAACTTTAGTTAATTTTTTTCTTCTCTTGTTGAAGGTCCTATTAAAGAGTGGTTCAGACAAGAGTTAATTGGTTTATTCTATAGTATAATAATCTGCAATAAAAAATATAGATTCCCATTTAAAAAAGCAAAATTGACCTTCGCAAGACCTTGAAAACCGCCGGGAAACCAAACGAAATTGTTTGAACATTTTTTTCGTAAAATGCTTCCTTTTTGAGATATTCATTTGTGCCAAGTTAAACGACTCACCCTGTATATGGTTCTTTGTTTACTGACAATAAGTTCATTGAACCCTCGAAAGATTTTGATGAGGCTTTAATCCAGAAATGTGAATCAGAAACAAATAAGTTATGAAACACCACAGGAATGCTTTGCGAGTTCTTATAATTTAAATGTGTAGAGTGAAAAAAATCCAATGGTTCCATAGATACGTTGCCTTTAAGGTGAAATTCTACAAATTGAGCTAACTCTTTTAATTTCTTCATAAACTATTTTATACAATTATTTCCACGATTGGCTTGATATTTAAAGATAGAGTTATCAAAGTTACATTGTAAATAGTACATAATGCTGTGTGGGACATGCTTTTGATCGATCGTCCTGTTTGGTGATTTAGAAATATGCATAACTGGCTCTAAAGTACACTCAATGTCAGTATATATAACAAATGGTACAGCTTGTTTGTGTTTATAATTTTTTAATTTTAGAATTTTATCCTTTTTATTTGGTAATTCCACTCTACATTTATTTACATCTATACAGTAGAGTCTATATTTTTGGAAAGAAATTTCTGTTGTGAAGTGACATAGGCATCTATCGCCATGCTTTGAAATTTGAGAACTCACTAAGCAAGATAAGTATTCTTAAGGGGATAAATTACCTATTACGCACGAATTTTTGATTTTTCATATAGATTCTTAAGCATGCTTTTTGGTAATCTGAAAGTGTAATTCATCTTATCGTTTGCTACCGTCCTTGATATTTTGCAAGTATCATTGAAGTTGATTGGCAAATTGAGTATAAAATTTGCCCCCTCAATTACGGGTAATACGTTAATTTTCACTTACTGTTTATGAGAAGTGGGGTAGTTTACTCCCTTGAACATGCTTTCCCGTAAAAAAGCAAAAACACGTCAAGTGTAATTTTACTTCCCCTTTCAAATGGTACGTGTTTCATTAAATTCCATCGGTAAGTTTTTTAAATGGAGTGAAAAAAAAAGGAATGATCGAGGGCTGGTTTACCCCCACAAGAGACAATTTCTTTTTAATGTCTTGGTGTACTTTTCATTAGTCGTGATGAGAAACAATTTAGTTTTTGTTTCATTGAATTCGGTCGAACTATTCTAGGTGAAACTGCATTATCACTGCTCAACATGCCGAACTTTGGGGGTTGATTGCACCCCCTAAAACCGTTTTTCCGTCAATAAAAAAATATGCGTCTCGTAGTTTTTCAAGTGCTACAACATAGTTGAGTTTCATCAAAATCGGAGAGAGACACTAAAGTGATGTTCCTTGTTAGATAAATTGATACTATCTCATTATTATCCTTATTCTCATCGCACTCTATTCCATAAATATTTATTGCCAAACCATTCATCTTTTCAAATTTTGGAATATCTTTTAAAGTAATAGGAAACTTTAAACCTTCATACCTTAGCACTGAACCGAAGTGAGGGTTCGAACTGATAAAGTTTATATTATTTTCAGCTGCATGAAGCGCTGCGGTAACGGACCAGAGAAAGCAATTTTTAACTATTCCTATTGTTCACAATTGCTTTTTTATTTTGATCATCCTTTGTTAGTTCGATAAAGGTAGACAGACCATTATGTATTGGAATATATTTGTTGATGTTCACCGCCAAGTCTAGAATTTCAAGCAACGATCAGCCCTTTCTTGAAAGTGTTCAATTTTAGTCTGTATTTTTTTCTGCACATTTGTGCTAAACCAATCGCTGATATCGCTGGATGGTAGAGTAACTTCATTCTTAGTACTGAAGAACTTTAGTTCTTCGACAATCGCACCACCTTTCATGGTCTCGAATTTACAAGACAAGATGACGTTCCCTTTTACATTTTCATCCTTTAGAAGTGCGTTTTTCACTCTAGCAGTGAACAATTTTCTGAAATTGTTCAAAAGTTTGCAATCATTCTAGTTTTTATTCTTCCCTTAAAGACAGATCCAAGTCATCTCTCTCACTCTCACTCTCACTCTCACTCTCACTCTCACTCTCTCACTCTCTCTCTCTGCTGAACGTGAACGCGAACGTGTTGCTTGAAGTGCGGGTTTTCTTGCCTTGTTCAGTGGTGCTCGTTTTTCCTTTTTTGAATTTATAGACTCTTGAGAGATGTTCGGAGCTGTCCCAGTGGTAGGCCCTTTTGCCGGATTAAGAAACATCGGTGGTGTTCTGTATTATTGCATTAATGTGCAATTTATAATTAACCTGTGCTTGCCACTGAGTCTACTGCGCATTAGAGTTGACGCATAGTGTATATTGAAAGTGACCTAGCACAATTTGTATCTGTTTTGATCTGACGTCATTAATAAGAAAACGTGTATAATGAGATATCGCCTCAGGCAAATTGCCCTAAGTGCTACAAATTTCTCTCCTCTGTCGGTAACTGTACCAGCTGTGGATATCGAAAACCAGGAGCTGCATCCACCATGGAGGATACGATAAGCAATCAAGATACATCTGGTCTGCCAACCATTCGTGAGCTGTATGACCTCATGGCCACAATTGCTACGGATCTTAAGGACTTCAAAAAAAGCCATAAAGAAGAGCTAGCCAATCTTGAAAAATCTTTGGTGTTTTGTCATGAGTCCATGAGGGAGATCACCAACAAGCTATCGAGAAATGATGCATACACAGCCCAACTTATCACGCAGATGGAAGTGTTGTCGACTGAAAATGTCGCCCTTAAGCGGACAGTTACCAACTTGGAACTTGAAAATGAGAAGCCCAAACAGGCCTGCTGTGCAAATAGTCTTGAAATTGCTGGAATTCCGTACCAAAAGGAAGAACAGCTTCAGGAAATTATATACGCCATCGGGAAGGCTCTGCACGTCAACATCAGTGAAAATGATATCGATAACATATATCGGGCTGGAACTCCTCGGGTGCGTGAAGGTAACACTGTTCCTGCACCAATTGTCGTCAACTTCGCCCGAAAACTACTTAAGGACAAGCTACTAGCTGCCAAGAAAAAGGAGTACCGGAATCTCACCACCCGTCATATCGGATGGATGAACAACGATGCTTCCACGATCTACTTAAACGAGCCTTTGACTCCTTACTTCAGAAAAATCTTCACTTCAGCCAGAGCAGCATTAAAAAATAAAGCGATTAAATACTTATGGGTTAGAAATACAAAAATATATGCGCGCGTGAGAGATGGTGAACCAGTGCTAACGTTAGAAAGGCTAAGTGACATTCCCATGTCATAGCAACTAGCTAAGTCGCGGACCTGGTCGGGCATATCAGTTTATTCGATGTATTATTTTATTATTATTATTGTAAGAGTTCGGTCTTTTACTGCTCAGCTATTCCACTCGTTTAAATGGCGCATAAAATGAATATCTGCCATGTCAATGCGCAGTCTCTTCCCAGACACATAATTGAGTTCCGAGAATATATCAGGCTGTACCAATATGACATCATCGGCGTCTCGGAGTCATGGCTTAAGCCTCATATTACTGATGATTGCGTTGCGCTACCTGGCTATAATATCTTGCGATGCGATAGGCATGGACGAAATGGGGGTGGTGTTGCCATCTATGTCTCCTCTCCCCTAGCTACAAAAACTTTGGAATATTCCCCAAATCTTTATTCTGGACATCCTGAATATTTAATTATTGAGATTTCAGGCGCTAAAAATGCCAAGCTTCTGTTTGCCGTAGTATATAGGCCTCCAAAAACTGGAGGGCTGGTTGATTTTGAAAATGCTCTCTTGCAATATAGTCACCTTTATACAAATATGATCGTTACAGGCGATTTTAACGCGGATCTTTGTTCAAAATCATTTGATAGTCTCTACATTAAAAAATTGGCGTTCTGCTTAGGATTGTTTATTGTCCCTTCTCTGTCCACACATCATACTGAGACCAGCCACACATGGCTCGATTTATGCATTGTTGATGATTTAACCAAAGTATCCAATTACAAGCAAATTCCCCTACCATGTCTGTCTTTGCATGATTTAGTCAGTTTTTCATTTGCCTTTTCTGTACCTCGCAAAAGTCCACGTGAGTTTGTCTGCCGGGACATGAAAAATCTAAACAAAGTCACTTTGGCGAATATTCTAAGCGAAATGGATTGGAAAACGACATCCTCCACGACTATAAATGACAAAATATGTACTTTTAATGTAAATATTCTATCGGCACTTGATATTGTGGCTCCTGAGCGTCTCGTGCGAGTGCGACGTCCATCGGCTCCATGGCTCTTTTCGGAAATAAAATCACTTATCAGGGACAGAGATTGTATGCATAGAGCATTCCAGCGTTCTAAGAATGCTGAGATTTTTCCTAAATTCAAACTTTTGCGAAACAGAGTCCAAACCTTAATTAAGAAAGCTAAAATGGCATACTACCGTGATAAGTTTGCAAATTTAAAAGACCCCAAATTGGTATGGAGGAAGCTTCACGAGTTAGGCTTAGTGAAAAGAAAACACTATGATATACCTTGTAATCGGTCTACAGATGGATTCAATAATTACTTCGCTAGTGTTTTCAAGCCTGATAAGCTTGCGACTCGCATGAATCTTGAATTGTTTAATGTTATACCATTTAGTGATAAAGATTTTCATTTTCACTATATCACCCTAGATATGCTTAATAAGGTTATGTTCTGCTCTAAAACCAATGCTAAGGGCCCTGATAATATACCCATTAGCTATATTAATCTTGCTTGGCCTGGAATATCATCCATCTTATTGAACATCTACAACTTCTCTTTAACGCACGGTGAGTTTCCCTCGGCGTGGAAAGATTCGATTATCTGCCCTCTTCCCAAAATGCCGAACGCATCAATCTATGATCACTTTCGGTCCATCTCGATTTTGTGCGCACTCTCGAAACCTATTGAAAAAATAGTACATACTCAACTGTCCACATATCTATTAAGCAATCAGCTTCTTGACCCTATGCAATCAGGTTTCCGTAAAAATTTTAGCACGCAAACTGCTCTACTACTAATCACCGATAATATCAGGCTAACTATTGACAATAGAGAGCTAACTATTCTAGTGTCTCTTGATTTAAGGAAGGCTTTTGATACGGTTAATCACTCCCTACTGCTAACCAAACTACGACGAATGAATTTATCATGTACTGCACTAAGTTGGTTTAGATCTTACCTCATTGGTCGCAGACAAGCGGTACGCGGGCAGGATCGAAAACAATCAGCATGGGCTGACATTCTCTCTGGAATTCCTCAAGGTTCAGTCTTAGGCCCCTTACTTTTTTCTGCATTTATAAATGATCTTCCGTCTGTGCTTGTAAATTGTAAACATATGTTATACGCTGACGATTTCCTTATCTATCTCAAATGTAAACCGTGTGACCTGCGTGCTGGAGTTGCTTCTGTTAACGAGGATGTCAACAGAATTAGTGAATAGGTGGATGAAAATATGCTCTCTCTGAATGCTAGTAAAACATCATCCATAATCATAAGCAGCTCAAAATATATTAATAACCTTAATTTAGAAACACTCCCCAGGATTAGAGTAGGAAGAAGCGAAATGCCATACTGCACTCAAATTGAGTACCTTGGAATGACGATTAATAATACTTTGTCCTGGAGGGATCATATATCGGACATTTCTAATAAAATCTTCAAGACGCTCTGGCAACTTAAGTCGCAAAAACATTCCCTCAGTCTGCAACTACGTATGCAACTTGGTGCTACGCTCATCTGTCCATACCTGGACTACTGCTGTTTGGCGTACAACGATCTAAGTCAAGAACTTAATACTAAGCTCAGTCGTGGATTAAATGCGTGCGTGCGATTTATTTTTGACGCTAGGAAAAGTG